>PVJI01006627.1:0-84744 GCA_004026765.1 Micronycteris hirsuta | reverse complement strand
GTGGGCACAGCACTGGAGGTGTCTGCACTGGGAATACCAACACCTCCAGAGTGAGGTGGGCCAAGGATGCATTTCCCACGGGCCAGCTCTTGAACCTGTGGCGAGGGGGAGGTGGGTCATGATCCACAAAACTGCCCCAGGTCAGAAAGGTCACCCTCCAACATCTGCGTGCACAGAGGTACTGGCTTCAGAATGCACGGGCTCCAGCCGGGGCCCCCTCAGCCTGCCGCCCGCTTCCTCTCCACCCGCCCACATGCCGGTCTGTGCAGGGCCGAGAGGAAAGAGAGATGAAGCTCACCACACTCTCTCTCTCTCTCTCTCTCTCACACACACACACACACATACACACACACACACACACACACACGCGCGCGCGTGCGCAAACCTCTTCCAAGCTAAGAGTAGGCCCCAGCTGGTTATTATGGGTTGAATGCGGCCTCCCGCCTCCCGCAAAAGACATTTCTACATCTTGACCACCAGAACGTATAGACGTGACCTTATTTGGAAAAAGCGTCTTTGCTGACATAACTAAGGATTTGGGGTGATCTGGGTGGGCCCTCAACCAGTGAGAAGTGTCCCTACAAGAGGCACACCAAAGAGACACGGGAGAAGAAAAGTCCATGTGAGGTGGAAGCAGAGGTTGGAGTGACCCAGCCCCCCTGAAGCCACAGAAGTCGGGGGAGGCCAGGGAAAGTCCTCCCCCACAGCCTCCAGGGAGAGGTTGCGGACTTGCCACCCCAAGAACCCTGACGGGATAAATTCCTGTTGTTTTAAGCCACCCAGCCTGGTGCTAATTTATTACGGCGCCTGCGGGCACTAACTCACTGGGGAGAGATTGCGTGTTCAAAACCAGGTGAGATTTAAACTTCAGACTTCAGGCTGGACTTCCCTTTTTGTCAACCAAAATTTTCTGGAAGAGCAATGATTACTCCCCGAGATTTCCTCCATGGGTAAAGACTTGACTATTCAAGTTTCCCGAAGAGGGTAAGAAAGAATCAAGTTGCTTTTTCTCGTTCTCTTTCAAATTGTGCTCACTTTATAAACTGGTTTCACTTAACTCCTCCAAGGAATTAGTTCTAGAAGCGTCAGCGCCTGCCCTCCCACTGGCCCTGCTGCCTCTGCACTGGTAGCACTGCCAAAGGCCAGGAGCGACAAGCGTGACTCCATCGGGTCACTTTCTGGCGGTCTCGACCCGCAGCGCAGGGCTGTGGCTCTGAGCCCAGGCTTGGGAACCAAGTGCCAAGCTCTGCTCCAGCCTCTGGTTCCCGGTGCCTCATCCGTAAAATGAAGATACTGGCAGCCGCCACCTCACGGAGCTGCGTAGTGGCACGCAGCGGGGCGTGCGGCTGAGTGAGTGGCGCTCTCTGCCCGAGTCCCCAAGGCCCCGGGGGACTATGAAATGCTGAGAAAGCACAGCCCCACCCTCCACAGGCAGGTCACAGTCCTCAGTGACAGGAACCTCCGTTTCCCTCTGTTCTAGTTGTTGGTCCTCAACAAAGAGATGGGGGGATTTTGTGCTTATTTTCCCGTCATTCGACTTACAGAAAACACAATCTGTTTCCTTACAACTAATAATAGTCGCTCTGTGTGGGAGGGAGGGGGGATGGGAACAGAAAGTCTGCTAAGAGCCTTGACACGAACCTTCTAAGTGGTGACCGGTGCTGGGCAGATGCAAAGAAGCGTGAGCCGCACCTTGGGGAGCACAGAGTTTGCAGGTGAGAAGGGGACACTGTGCCAACAGGACAGTTAAGAGACAAGTCAGGGCTGCATGTCAGGCAGACCTGAGCCAGCTGACAGAGAGGCTGCATGAAGGCTGAAGTGGCCTCGAGGCTGCATCCTGGCCATGACGTGTCCCACCTACTCCAGGAAACCGAGAATGTCCTGATTTGGGTTTCTTCTCTCCCGGAGCATGTTGATCCGGGCGTGTCGGGTCATTATGTCTGACGCACATCTTTTTGGCTGGGGATCATCAAATTTTCAAAACCCATGACTCAAACCTTGACCAGCGTTGATAAGACATGGGTGTTTCCTTCTGACAGAGTGCCATTCTCACAGCCATGGCCACCAGTGGGGTGCTCTTTTGAGGCTCCAGGGGGTGGACAGCTTGGAGAAGCATTTGCCTTCACCTCCCTGGAACGGATCTGCTTCAGAACCAGCTGAGCTGTTCACATTGCAGGGGTGTGTGTGCGTGGCGGGGGGTGGGGGGGCAGGGGGGCGTGTTGTGGGAAGAAGCTAGTCCTGCCAGGTGCTTTCTGGAGTCTCCCCTGCCTTCCCCAGGCAGAGTTGGTGCTTTCTAGCATTAATTTAGCCACAGGGACCTCATTATGGACTGGAAGCGCTCTCCCCAGAGGAAACGGAAGTGTTTTGCATGGCAGCCTGCCCAAGCATTCAGCTGGAGGAGGGAGTAGTCCTCGCTGGCAGCACTACTTTTTGCCCCCAGCCGGCCCTTCAGGGCACAGGCACTCATCCCCTAGCTGCAGGGACTGTTGGCTCCTGACAGCCCACAGCCCAGTCCCTCTGCAGGAATTGCCTTCTGCCAAGGGAAGTGGCTTCTGCTGTGGGGGCAACCTGCATCCAAAGACTAGGAGACAAAGCCCTATGTCCTAGCCTCAGCTGGGACAGCTCTGCGGGGCCATCCAGCTCCAGAGCTCCCTGTGGGACCCACTGAGGCCTCTGTCACAGCTGCACCACAGCTCAGCTTCTCCCTTTGCCCCAGCCAGCTCCCCACCCCCTCCAACAGGAGCTCCTTGCCGACCTCTCTTTATAGGAGCAACATCCTTCTCAGAAATAGCCGCAGCTGACTTCCCACACCTTACAGGCCATAACTAGTTGTGTGCTTGACAGTAAACCAACCACTGGTAAGAGAATTAGGGTTACGAACTTGACTGAGACCAATCAGGGTGTACCTTCCTCCCACGCCCCTAGCCCCAGAGTTGGGGCATGGCCTTTCTTCCTGAACGTGATCTCTAAAGAAGTAGGGAGCACAGCCCTGGGTAGACACTTGACAGTATCTGCCGTAGTTCCTTAGGGTCCAAAGTCACTTTACAGTTTATGTAACCTAATTACTTTTCCAATGATCAAAGTTTCAATCTTTTATTTAAATAAATAGGAACTTTTTTTTTAAATATTAGAAAGTTTATTCTTTAAATTATTCTTTATAATTATAATTCTAAAGCTTTCTCTGTGTTGCTTGGATCATCTAGAATAAGTGGACTTTCTCTTCCAAAAGAGAATCTATTTTTACACAAGTGATATGTATTTACTAGGGAAAAAGTTTTTAATAATTCTAGTGAGCTTTTAAAGATCACTATGAGATATTATCCTCCTTCAAATATCTTCTTCCCCTGTCTGCCCTGAATCTACCCACGTCTTCCATTTCGTTCTTAACTTCCCGCTAATGCTATCCCTCTTCAAAGCCAGCTGCCTAAAAAGCCAATATAAGATCATATAATACATGTGTTGCCAGGAACTGTGTTAACCCCAGATTCTGGAATATTCTATGAAAGCTGTGGATTTTTATATTCAATTAACTTGTTTTCCTTTTGGCAGTTTTGGAAATATCTTCCTTGTTTTCTATCCTATTTTTCTATTAATGCAGCCCAAGATCACATTGGTTTTTTAGGCACGACTTTTTTTAAGGTCCCCTCATCGCGTGTTCATGATTTATTGTGAGCGTATAATTGGGAACAAGTATTTATGTGCTGCTGCTCAGCCAAGGCCCCTCCTTCTCATAGAATTTGTTCAGCTGGCTCTGTGGGCCAAGCACAGGGCATTTAATTTGTGCCAATAAACTTTCATCCTCTTGGATGTGACCCACTGCTTTAACAAAAAGTCCTTTGGACCCTGCTTCTGTCATTTCACAAATTCAGTATCTCTCTCTTAACAAAGTCTAGAAACTGCTGTGAAGAATGTTCTGTAAATGTCAGACAGTAATATGTGACTCATGTCTGCTGCCAGGAATTTCAGACAATTTCACACGATATTTGTAGCTAAGCCTTTCAAGTTCACGACCAAAGAGAACTGCTTTTCCTGCATTTTCCTCTCCGTTTTGCATAAGCGTGCCTAGTGAACACTGGCAAGGAATTTAAAGAAAGATGGCTTTGTAGGAATTTGGAAAAGGTGGGGTTACCACAGTTCCAGGTGCCCAAGGAGGCCAGCCTACGCAGGGTTGCCTACCTGCCCCGCACACTGCCTTTGTGAAGGTTTTTTCTCTGGTGGCTTCACATCAGCCTAGACACCAAGTCCCAGTGCCCCTCTCCAGCTTCTGAGGTCTCCACTTTCCTGCTTTCCTTGCCTCAAAAGACCTGGCATAGGCTTAATAATGGTGCCCAAACATATCAGGTCCCAGTCTCTGGAACTTGTAAATATCAATGTACGTGGCAAAAAAAAAAAAAGCGATCTTTGCAGATGTGATTAAGTTAAAGATATTGAGGTGCAGACATTATCTATGTTACCTGCACGGGCCTTAATGCAATCACAGGTATCCTACCAAGAGGGAAGCAGACGAAGATTTCACTACATACAGACGCAAGAGGAGGGGACAATGTGATCTCAGAGGCCGAGACTGGAGGGATGTGGCCACAAGCCAGAAACTGCTGGCAGCCACCAGAAATCATAAGAGGCAAAGAACAGACCCTCTTAGAACTCCTAGGGGGAACATGACCCTGCCAACTCCTTGATTTTGGCCAGTGACACTGTTTGAATTTCCGGCTTCCAGAAGAGCGAAAGAATACATTTCTGCTGTTTAAGCCACTAAGTGTGGGGTGATTTGTTACTGCAGCCCTAGGAAACTAGTACAGGCCCTTAGGACCCCCTGGGAAATGCTCAAGTCCTGCCCCTGTTTTGCCCACTGCAAATCTCTCAGAGTTCCTCCTCTGTCCCCCACATTTGCTTTATATTTGCTTTTATTTTTATTGTTATATCTTTTGCTCACAAATATTTTCCACACTCTTCAAGTAACCAGTCCACCTCTTCACTGCTCCCTCCCCGCTTCACTGAGAAGAGTAGAGCTGCAAGACGTGGGCTCCCTTGGCTGGCTCCCTTCACGGCCTGGAAGAGAACTGGCAATAGCACAACTCCAGGGGGCGTGTGTGCGCATATGCACATGCACACACAGGAGCTCTCCTCATTCTACCTGCTGAAATTTTACCTTATGTATCTCATTTGCCTCCTGGATCACTGGCCAAAAGTCTTCTTTTTCTTCTCTTTCACTTTCTTCTTGCTGAAGCCATGACACTCCTTGTTCGTCCTCCTATGAAGGCATTCCTTCCTGTGCATCTCTTGTCTTAAAACATCTCTCATCGTGCTTCTGAGGACACCTCCTACTTTCCCCCAAAGGGCAGTACAGGGCTGTGTATATCTCTTTCTAAAGGTTTCATGCAACTGGAATGGGCAGTTACATCGTGATTTCCCAGAGCACAACTTAAAATTAAATAACTATCAGCCATGCCTCTTTTTATAAGATACGTGGTCAAGCCCACCAGCCAAGGATTTCCTCAGGGTGGCCCTGATGGGCAGAGTCTGGGCCTTTCACATCTCACTGCGTTCCTCTTCCCCTGCCCCTCGGCAATCTCTAAGCAACGTTTCTCATGCTCAATCATGCCAAAAGACCGAACGACCTCCAGCTCCTTCCTAGGCCTGGGCTCCAGCATGTAACTTTGCTAATAGTCAAATGTTTTGCTGAGCAGGCCATTCAATCCAGGACTCCACCCCTAAGCATCAGAGCACATGTCAGAAATTACATACAGTTCACTCTTTTTTTTTTTTCAAAGACCACTTCAAATCCTTAGGCTGGAGTGGCCTCTCTCCAGCCCACTCCCCCAACCCAACCCCACGCCACTGCAAAAAGAGGCAGAGGAAGTGCATGTTTGCACTTCGCAGCACTGCTGGCTGATTAATGAAGACGGACTATTTGAGGGGTCCATCTTCGGGGACTGGTTTTACTTTACGGAGAGATAATGGCCCCTGGGACAGTCCCATTCTTTCTTAATCTGAGTGGGCTGGTTTTCTGTGAGGTTTAATCAGAGGAAAAGGAAATGAGTTAATGCAATAGTAAACCTCTCACCCTGCCCCCCAACGCCTCAGATTCCTAGGTTTTTGAGTCATCTGTGCAAGACTTTCATTCACTTCACGGGAAGCAGGGAACGGGGAGAAAGAAGTGGACTGGTTCCTTGGGGCTTCTGGGACAAAGCACCACAGACTGGGTGGTTTAGGACAACCGAAACATATCGTCCCCATTCCAGAGGCCACAGGTCTGACAGCAAGATGTCACAAGGCCAATTCCTCCCAGGGCACAGAGAGAGAATCTGCCCCATGCCTGTCTCCCAGCTCCTGCCGGACCACCGGCAGTCCTCCGGGTTCCCGGGTCTGTTGAGGCACCGCTCAACCTCAGTCGCTCCTTCACATGGCCTTCTCCCTGCGTGCATGTCTGTGTCCAAACTTCCCTCCTCTTTATAAGGACCCAAGTCTTTTTGGATGTAAGGCCCACCCTCATTCAGCATGATCTCATCTTAACTAATAACATCTGCAAAGTCCCTATTTCCAAATAGAGCCTCCATGTCCATTCTGAGGTTCTGGGCGGACATGAATTTGGGGCTCAGGGGACATGATTCAACCCAGTACAGAAGGGAAAAGCAGTGTGGACGTGGTTGGGGAAAGCAGAAGCCTCTCTTCCTTCCCATCTGCTGGCGCTCAGTTTGAACACGCAGTTAAAAGCAATGTAGCGGGGTGGTTTAGACTCCAGGCTCTTAGTCACAGCCATTGCACACACATCAGCCCTGCCTTCCCTTTGTGTGGGTTTCTCCCCTTTCTCTGCTTCTGTCTCCTCACCTAGAAAGTGGGGATGATAATAGCCCTTACTTCAAAGGCTTCCTGTGAAGGTCATGTTCATTAATCAACGTAGAGTCCTTGGAACAGTTTCTGGGATATGTTTTGTGCTCAATAAATGTTACCAGCTGCCTATATTTTTTTGAGTGGTTTTTGCTTATAAAAGCCATTAGAGACAGGAAAAAAAAGTAATGACTTAGGCAAAGCTTCTGCCCCATAGGTACGTGCCATCTAATAGTGTAGACTTTAGCAAAATAAATAATACAAATTCATATATGTTAAGGCTGAGTGGTGGGCAGCCCTGATAGTAATTGAGAATGAAGACAGCCTGTGTCTTATGCCCCCTGAGGGGACGGTTCGCGGAAGCTCTTTCTTCAAGGAGCAATGCTCTTGGGCCTCTCCAGGACACTCACACAGTCCAGGACACTTGTCCACGGACAGGCGCTTCCCCACAGACCGTCTCCAGCAATCCTTGTAACGGCCTTGTGAAGCAGGTGGTGCTGTCTCATTTTACAACTGGAGAAAAATGAGTCAGAGAGCTCACCAGCAGTTCCAGGTCTCAAATCCACTGTCCCTTCCCTGATGCAACAGACTATTTAGCTGGTCACACCGTGGGCCAATTAACAAAATAGCTGCATTAAAGGCGAAGACATCACTGGGCTTCAGGGATGATGTATCTCCTGTTGATGACAACGATGGTGAGGATGGTGAGGATGATGTCATGCCTTGGTTTGTTCTCCTCTCGGATTTTAAAAATGGTTTGGAAATCGTTGCGAAAACTTGAAAAATATGTTTCAAGCTGAACTTGGCTGCTCACCCTGTTATTTAATAAAACGTGTCATATTAAATAAACCATTTAGTGCTGAGTGAACCTGGCAGCGAGAAAAGGAATCGTTAATCACTTTACCTGCTTTTATACCATGAAGCTTTGCTTGAAAGGTCAAATACAAATGATTTTGAACACCAGATTATCTTCCCAAGAAACTCTGCCTTCAGATTTGAGGACCAATACTCCTTAGAATTTTAACTTTAAGCTCCTTTATATTCAGCCTTCCTAATAATTCATGACCTACAAACAAGCTTTTAAAAGTACAAGGGACTCTACTCTTTAAAAAGGAAGGTTGCACCCTGGCTGGTGTGGCTCAGTTGGTTGGGTATTGTCCCACAAAGAGAAGGGTGAGGTGCGCCCGAGAAGCAGCCAATTGGTGTCTCTCCCCTTTTCTTTCTCCCTCCCTTCCCTTCTCTCTCTCTTAAAAAAATGGGAGAGTTTTTTTGTAAGTATAAGAATACTTCCATAATCTACCAAGCCTAACTATATAAGTTCAAGTTCCAATTTCTTCATTTTGGCAATTATGTACATTTTCCTTTATTTATAAAACAGAAATAATAATATCTACTTCTTAGATATTAAATAATAGATTAAATAAAGCCATATAAAGACACCACTGCTTGACCCTTGATTAGTGCTCAATCAAATGTTAGGTTTTATTAAAGTCATGGGAATAGTACTTGCAGTGTACTGTTTAAAATTGTCACATGGAAACATGAAGAATCCCCCAAAGCCAAAGCAATCTGGAGAAATAAGAACAAAGCCAGAAGCATCACACTTCCTGATTTCAAACTATACCACAAAGCTACAGTAATCAAAGCAATTTGGTACTAGAATAAAAACAACACATAGACCATGGAACAGAATCGATTGCCCAGAAATAAACCTTTGCATGTATGGTCAACTAATATTTGACAACGGAGCCATATTGTACTCATGGAGAAAAGACAGTCTCTTTAATAAATGGTGCTAGGCAAATTGGATATTCACATGCAAATAAGTAAAAGCAGACCTTTATCTGACACCACTCACAGAAATCAATTTGAAGTGGATTAAAGACTTCTGAAACCACAAAGCTGCTAGAAGAAAACAGGGAAAAAAGCTCCTTGACATCAGTCCTGGCGATGGCTTTTTGGATGGGAGACCTAAAGCACAAGCAACAAAAGGAAGAAGCAACAAGTGGCGCCATCAAACCGAAAAGATCGGCACAGCAGAAGAAACAACGAAACGGGAGGCAACCTGCAGAGTAGGAAAAAATATCTGCAACCCGTCTATCTGACAAGGAACTCATACAACCCAGTAGGTTCTAGAAGGGCCTTAAAGGGAGGCAGTGTGTCCACTCTCTCCATCCCCTTTGCTGCCACCTGCACTGCCACAGGAACAGGTCGCCTGAGCATCTTCGGAGCAATGGCTGTCGACTTCGGGACTTCCGCGCCCAGCAGGACTCTGCCTGACTCCACACCTTCCCGGCCACCACTTACAGGCGTGTGGAGTCAGGTGGTTTGCAGAGCTGACTTCAGGAGTTACTTGGTTAAAGAACTGGAAGAATCCAAACAGGGCAGCACACAGGGATGTGCGAAGAAAGCTCCCCAAACGAGCGGTTTGGCCCCTGAGGTTGGTTACCACCTCCCTCCACGGGCGCAGGCACACAGCCTCCAGATGAGACACTGGCAGATGACCACCCACATCCAGACAGCGTCTCCAGGGCGTCTGGGGATGAGCTCGGGGAGACCCACCTCGGGAGCCGCGCCCTTCTCCCGGACACCCTGTGGACGCGCCAGCGATGACCCTCATTCCTCGCCTGTGCCAGCTTTTGAATTAATCAGCTCTTCAGTGAATTCAGCTGCGTGCAATCTGTGATTCTCTGGGCATGTTTTCACGAACTTTAAATAATGAGTTTTACAAAACCAGCGTAAGAAATCAAGTGAGAAATCTCTGCCTAAGCCTTTCATCAGCAGCAATTAACAGCCGTCAGCCACATTGGCTGTGTGATTTACAGGGTCCGGGGACCTGACCCTGTCCCTCCCCTCGGGGTTTGCCCAGCTAATGCCCCTCGCCTACAGAGTTTCTTTGTGTGGGGGGTGGGGCGGGGGGCCGCAGAGAGAATTCAGTCTGTCTGTTAAGTTGAATCAAAGAAAGAACAGCTTTATTTTCACTGACCTCAAATGGGTAGTTGCATTGCCTTCAATTATAAAACTTGGCCAACAAACCACACTACTTATATTTTCACTCTTTATACCAGTAAAAAATCAAAGCTACTTTCCTAGCGAGCCATTGTCATTGTACGTAGGTTGAAATAGCATTTACTAACATCACTCCCTCTAAAATAAGACAATTAACAGACCCACCACTAGATCTTATTCAACGCATTAACCAAAAAGCACACATACCACAAATGTGTCTTTTAAGACTGTTGGTAACTGTATTTCAACATAGCTGAGGTCTGCTTCGTAAACCAATGGCGTGTGTCCTACCAGCGTTTCCACGGCATCAGGGCAGTCCCCACAGCAGGGCCTTCTGGGGCGGCTGTTCCCGGTCCTCTGACCGTCCGCCCACAGCTGACCTCTCCTCTCACATCTTCGTGTGCAACTTCTTTCTGTCCTTTTCTTGGTTGCACCCACTTCTTCCCCACCCTCAGGCAGTATCCCTAAGAACTCTTCTTAAAATATAAACTAAAAGTACAGGCGTTGCTTAACACGCATGTAAAACGTGGCCCTTCATACAGTTGCAGGAATGTTAATTTGGAGCCCTCCACTCTCCAAAATGCCTTCTAAGTACAAAGGAATGAGGCCGTCTGGATGGGGTCATCCAAGGGCAGCGGGCAGCGCCTCCTCGGCGTGCTCTGTGGTCAGCCCCCCCCCCCCCCCCCCGACCGGGAGCCTGAGCCGGCCTCAGCCAGCCGCACAGCCGCTGGCCTGCGTAATTGCCGCGCTCCGGCACCATCCTGGGTTTCAGCACTTGTGGGAGGCCTTGCGATGAGCTCTCTGCACGAGTTCCCTGGACCATTAATTTCGTAAATGACACCTTACCAGTTGAAGACGTCGATGCATGGCTACACAGTGCCCAACGGTCGGCGAGTGGCTGGCTCATCCACAAAGGTGTCTCTGGCTCACAGGGCCATGATTCTTAAAGAGGCTTCTTGGCATTAAAATTAAGTTCTTGGATATTTCTTTCCCTCTTGTGTTCCGCCCCCCCCACCCCCTTCTTTCTTTCCCTTTTCCGTACACCTTTCCTGGGCTGTCTCTGAAATTGTAATTCAGGGATTTTTCTTGAAAGACTTGCCTTCACTGTTGTTTTGTTCTTTGTTTCAGAAAAGAACTGAGTTTTGTGGGGAGGTGTAGGCCTGGACTTTGTGGATAGGAGAACAGGAACAGCTACACGAAAAGCCCAGGGATGTGAAACACAGTAAAAGTAATGACGTGCTCCGGGGGTTTTGGGGGGACGTGTCTGATAGTGCTGAGGGCTGGAGACCAGCCCCTAAACCGTCCGGGAGGGTGCGACCCGGCAGTGCGGGATCCTGGGGTGGCCCGGAGATGCTGCCTCTGACAGCAGTGAGCCTTGGCCTGAAGAGCAAGCAGAGCTGAGTTTTCCATTGCATGTTGCAATGATAGAACAGGACGTTGTGGGGACAGACAGATGATGCTGGTCAGAAACCATAAACCATTGTGTGCTTGCATAAAGAACATTGATCAGAGTGTAAGAGTCAAGCCCTGCTCCCTTCTCTGTCCTCATCCGAGCCTCGGCCTCTTGTCTAAAAAAGGAGAATACCCACAGTTAGTATGAGACTGCAAAAACGTAACGGAGGTGAGAAAGAAAATACCTGCAGCCCTAGAATTTTCCTGCCCAAGTGGATTGCGTTTTTATTATATTTTGAAAAACACATTCTTCATGTTTGGTGACCTCATTCTGAAAACCAGTGGTTTCCAAGATTTTTAAACGATTTCCCTAGAGCAATGAAAGTTTTAAGGCACACAAAGATCAGTATCGATTTCTCAGGAACGAGACCCCCTTAGGATTTCCATTCTGACAAGGTGGGAAGAAAGCATTCAGTGAAATTCACCTTGACACTTAGATTCTAGCCAGTAGAGTCCAAAATTTAAGCTAGGAGCCAGATTATTTTAAAATGTAATGAGGATTATGAACTTGGTCCAACTAGTAATAGGGAGCCATTGTATGTTCTTGAGCAAGGGAGTGGCACAAAGTACCAGTTAGGAGACTAGAACTGGCAGGAGTGAGCAAGCCAAATTGAAGGACAAGAAACCGCAGTCAAAGCACTTAAATAGTGACTCCAATGCTCCAGCCACAAGCAGCTTCCTCTTTCTTGCCTGAGAGCCGGGCCAGCCAAGATAAACGTCTGAAGCAGACGAATATTTTTATTGCTTACCCATTCCTCTCCTACCACCCCCTGAGCCTCCATGTGTAGGACCTACCTGGCTCCTACACCTTAAAAGATCCCCTCCTTCAAATGTGCTCCCTACCCACCCACCCCCATCCCAGAACTCCCCTTTTCTAGGAGCAGCTCATCCTTGCTGGGCAAAATTAGATCGACCCCCTTGACTTTGACCAGGAACTGATGGAGACCTCAGACCTCTCCCAGAGGGCTGGTACAGTACTTTCAAAAGAGAAGCCAAGTGCACGCAAACAGATCTGTGATCAATGAAACAGCGTGCTGTGTGACCTCGGATGGGCCCAGGGGAGCGTGTCCTTGGCAAGCAGCCTGGCCAGGAACTTCCTCGACAAGGTGCTGCCCCTGAGCTCATCCTGCAGGTCATAGCTTCTTCCCTTCCTTTCCCAGAATTCCTGGCTTCTCTGACAGCACACACATTCAGGGCAGGGACAGTTGTAACCGGGAGAAAGGTGGCCTCCCATTTGCCACAATAGAGGCTGGGCTTTCCTGGGAGGGGCAGCCCTGGGCCCAGACTGGTTAGTATAAGCCCCTTTCAGCCTCACAGAAGGAAGGAGGGCAAGAGGAGAGGCCAGTCACCCTCCCCCGGCCAGCAGAATCCTTGCCACCGTCTGGAACACTTTCCTCGTCAGGAAAACGAGGCCCTTTCAGCTGTAATTGTCTAGAAATCATTGAGTTTCTTAAGGCAAGCTAGCTAGGCGTCCTCTCCAGGTCATTGCAGGTCGCCTCCCATCACAGCTGAAGGTAAAACTGGCCAGTGCGGCTCTCCCCTCTAAGCAGGTGGCTCATGGGGCCAGGCACCCCACAATCAGCAAACAGACTTTGGGTGTCTCCTCTGCTGATTGACTGTTGGATCTTACAAAAAAAAAAAACAAAAAAAAAAACCCACACACAATGAAAAGCTCAGCGTCCAGTCCACCCTGATTTCGGTCTGTCCGGGACTCCAGAATCACTGATGGAGACGTATTTATCGAAAGGCTAGTGCTACATAAGGGAGTCCTGAGTCCAAGAGGGCTCAGGTCTCAGGACTCGGAGGACCAGCTGGGCAGCAATCAAGCTGATCTGAAAAGTGCTCGCGGGGGACAGGGTCTCAGGCTGGGGCTGCCTCCCTTTCCATCTGGAGAGGGAGTCGGTGGGGAGCGAAGATCGCAGAATTATTTTCCCCTCAAGAGCCATTTCAACTCACATGTCCTGTGGTAGCAGGGCACCCCAGGGCTCCCCTTTTCCCCACACGAGCCTCTGGGATTCAGCCTCCATGCTCGCTGTGAGCAGCACCCAGCCCTGCCCGAGGCCCCCAGGCCACGGTGGAGCTACAGGAGGTCGGCTTCACCCTCGTGTGTTACTCCAGCAGGACACCGTCCCATGTAGCAATGCTGTGGTTGGGGGTTTTAATGGACCCATGAACTATCTTCATAGCTGTCCTTGTTTGTTGTGAAAACATCAGCGTTGTCAGCAGGATCCTGAAAGGGTTTCTTTTCACACTTCAAACAGGCCCTGCTTTTGGCCTGGCAACTTGGAGAGCAGAGCCTCTGTGAAAAAGAGAAGGAATAAAAAAGAACTTTTTTCTCCAAAAAGTTCCATGTACTGCAGAAGGAAAAATGGTGTCGGAGTTCGAAGCACCCCTAAGGACAGAAGGAAGGCCAAAGGCAGGAGGCCCATTATGTGGGTGCACCGGGGACCCCTCGTGGGGCACAGGGCCCTGCCCTCAGGAGGCTCCATGCTTAGTTAGAACACGGTTGTCATCATCTTGAAATTCTTAATAAGTTTGTCAGAAGGGGCTTTACATTTTCTTTTGGTACTGGACCCCACAAATTATGAGGCCAGTTCTCACCAGCTGGTCTGTCCTCAGAGGACAAGGAGGACCTCAGGAGAAAACGGCCACCTCAATGTAAGGCTGCAAGCCAAAGCCCTCCCAGGACATTTCAGGCTCTGGGCTCACCCCTCAGCTCTGCTGTGAAGTGGCAGGGCCTCTCCTGGGAGAGCGACCCTCTCTTAAAACAAAGGTTTGGCCTGGGGTGTCCACGCTGAGTCCAAGCGCTCTCCAGGACAAACCTGGAACAACTTCGGACCCTCAGGTAACAGGGGCCTCCCTGGGGGGAGCAGATTGAAGCTGAGCTGAGTGAGGAGCGGTGTTCACTTCCTGCAGCCGCCATAACCGCTAACAGCAACCTGGAGGGCTGAGACAGCACAGACTCACCGTCCGCCGTTCTGGGCCCCAGAAGTCCGAGCTCAGGCTTGTGCGGCTAAAATCAAAGTGCCCGAAGCGAGCCACTGATCCTCGCCTCTTCCAGCTTCCCGAGGCTGCCGGCCAGCCCAGGCTCACCCCGTGGCCTTCTCGCTCCCACCTCTGCCTTGTGGTCACGCTGCCTCTATTCTGGGCTGAACCTTCCTCTGCCTCCATCTTGTAAGGACACCTGCGATTACATTCGGGGTCCCCTGGATAATCCAGGCCATCTGTCCAGCTGAAGATCCTTAACCACCTCTCTGAAGTCCCTTTTGCCATATAAAGTAGCGTTCACAAATTTGGGGGACTCGCCATGGCCGTTTTGCAGGGGGCATTTCCAGGCCACCGCAAGGGCAGCTGTGAAAGTTGGTGCTCTGCAAAGAGGCCCAGGGTCTTTCCGCTGCCCCCAGGTACCAGGGCCCTTTCCTCCCGTAGCCCCTGCTCTGGGCCCGAATTCCCGTGGGCCCTGGCAGCCATCCATGAGTCTGCAGCGCCCCCTTCCCCACCCCTCCGCCAACAAATAGAGAAGGGACAGAGGAGGGAGCGGGGAGCCCCCACCAGACCTTACTGTTGCCTAGCTGGTTAATAGGACAGATGGATTCACGTCAAGATGCCGGCACCTCTCGTGGTGGTGTGCATGATCTTAATACTTAGTTTGATCCCAAAAAGGGATCCATAAAATAATTTCAGGCCCTAGAAAGGTCCATGCGAAGGAGGAGACTTTAGATTCGGCCCCAGAGGCTAAAAAGTATTGATTTACCAATAAGCAGGCCCTGGCCACCAGAGCCAATTAAAGACAGCAGAGGAGTGGCCTAGAATGAGCTCCATTGGGATGGGTCTGTCTCTGTTCAACCTCAGAACTTGACTGAGGACAGGACAAGGCGGGCGGGAGAATGAAGTCGGGTGGTGAACTGTCCCCAACGCTGCCTACTCGGCTGTCTCTGACTCTGGACAGCTCACACAGCGGAGAGACCGGCCTCCAGCTGTTCGCAGTGATAAAAATCCCAGACGAGCTTAGGCCCTTGAAAATAGGCCTGGCGCACGGGGTGTGATTGGTGTAAACCAGATGCTGCATGGCGCCAGCCTCGTGCGCTGGTGGGGTGTGTGGAGTGTTCCTCTTGGTCCTTCTTGTCCCCTGAGAGCCCTTCCTGGCCCCACGCTACCCGATTCAACCCCCAAACATAAAACTTACAGAGCCGGTGCTGCCCTCATCTCTGGGGGCCTGTCAGGAAGGGTTCCAGGAACAGTGGAGGAAAAGTAACACAATTTTAAAAGAATAATGACCAGTATACGAAAAACCTAACTCATCTCAAAATTCAAAAGGCAAATGGTTTTATGAAGGAGGTGGGACTTGGATGTGGCCTTGAAAGGTGAGCCAGACTTAGGCACACAGACGACAGGGTGGTGGGTGGCGGGAACCAAGGGGATGACACAGGAAAAGCCACAGGAGAGAATTAGCGAGAAGGCCAGGGTGCTGAAAGGGAGGGATGGAATCAGGGAGCTCTCTGCAGGACATGGTCTGAAAGGACAAGGCCCACACTGGTGACGGCGATAAGAATAAAGAGCAATGATGAGGGAGTTGTACGGCCGAGAAAGTGTTACCCACCCACCCACCTCCAAATGGGCGCTTCTGGCCTTCCCCGTCCAGGAAGGCTACCCCCCTCCCCAAACCCAGGGCTCGCTCTTGATTCTTTCCTCTTCACTGAGAACCCCGAACTTAAACACCGTCAGCTCTGTTTTCAAAACGTCTCCTGAATCGGATCAATTCTAATCTCCCTTCCAGTCCAAGCCGTCTCAGCCACAGAAAGCAGATGAACCACTTCCCGCGGCCCCCTCCGAACTCATTCCAAACTCCTGCGGGGCCAGCAGGCCTCCCCAACCTGCTCCAGCCGTGCCACCGGGCCTGCTGGTGTCACAGACACTTCCGCAGAGGGCACAGCCCTATCCCGGAGGGGCATCAACTGTACTCATTTCCGTCGGGCATTTCCCATGTGCCCACCACCCTTCAAGGTACTTCAATTATTCAGCTTCTCCCACATGACTCTCGGAGTTAAATGCTGTTCCCTGATGATGCTGATGAAGACACTGGGCACAGAGCTCGCAGGAGTGGCAGAACTGGGGCGAGATTCCAGGCCCCCTTCTCTATGCTCTGCTGTCCCCCATCTTCTGTGACCAGTTGAGGTCATGGTGAGGATCTGGTAATGAACACAGAAAGCCCTCAGGACGCCCTGCAAGTGAGGAGATAAGACCACCATGTGTGTGCATGCAAGTACACGTCTACCTTTGAAAAATGGTATATGTTCATACGTGTGTGGAAAGTGATGTAAAAGAATACCGACAAAATATTGATAATTCTGTGAGAGAATGGATGCTTTCTGTTATAGTTTTTTTTCCCTTCAATTTATACGTGTATTGTTCTTCGAGTTTCTGTGATAACCTGGAATAGGTCTTTGCTCCAATTTCACCTTCTTAGCGCGGCTTCCCTCGGACCCTCACCCTCACCTCCACACACTCATCCCTCCAACCCCTACTTTATCTCCCTCCATGGCACGTAGCACCACCCAACATACTACACGTCACTTACTTATTTTAGTGGGTTTCTGTCCCTCCTCTCAAATGTCTACCCTATGAGGGTGAGATTACTGTTTTGTTTATTTCTGTATTCTTAGATCCTAGAAAACTTGCAGTAAGCAGTCAATTTGTTGAATGAAGGAATGAAATAGTTGACCCCCACAGGAAGTATCATTTTTATAAATACGCATACATTGTAGGTCACCTCCTCTAACAGACCCCGACAGGAAGCTGGCACCCCTGGGGCCCAGGCATTCCCACTGGTTTGGGGAAAGGTGCTTGCTTTCTCAGTGCCACACTTCCAGGGGCAGCAGCCGTTTGCCTGGTGGCCGGACACGTTACCTCTCTTGCTGTTCTTGCTCTGTGTGCAGGAAGCCGGCAGCCCCTGGAAATTCGCTCACAGCCAGCTTCCTGTGACTTTGCCCATCGCCGTTCGTGGAAGCGGCCCAGCTCCCGGGTCAGCCACCTCGGTGGAACAGCCAGGTGAGCACGGCACACAAGTCAGGTGCTAACTGTCTCCTGTGCGGAAGACTTCGCTCAGCCTCAGCCCCCAGGCCCGCTGCGCAATCCACGTACCTCCCTCCCTAGACGTAGGGGAGAATTCCAGCCCTCAGAGCCTTCGCATTCGGGGCAGTCCAGGAACTGAAATTTTCCTTCTTGCACAACAGCTTGGGGACTTTCCTGACCCCGCCACGTTGACACTCAGCTGGTTTTAAAGCTAACTGAGAGACAACCTAGAGAAGTCTTCCTTTTGAGTCTCCAAGAAGAAGGATGTTGTTGTGTATAAGTATGTTTTTAATTTGACTTTTAAAATTGTTAACATATTATCATAAAAATATTAAAGAAAATGTATCGAGCATAATCCCATTTATCCGTGCCTCACAGTTCTCTTTGGTATTGTGACCTCATCACACTTTTAAAAATTACTGAGGGCCCCAAGGACCTATTGTTTATGTGGGTGATATGTGCCACTATTCACTGGAGTCAGAGTTAAAACTGAAATTTTTATAATACTCGTTAAAATAATAATTCCATTGCATGTTATCACAAATAAAATATTTGTATGAAAAAGTAACTACTTTTAAAAACAAAGGAAAACTTAGCGACAAGGCTGGCATTGTGTTGTATTTTCGCAAATTTCCTCCAAGTCTGGCTTAATAAGACATCTGGATTCTCGGAATGGCTTCTGCATTCAATGTGTTGCAATACGTTGTTTTGGTTAAAGTATGTGAAGAAAATCCAGCCTCATACAGATGTTTGATTGGAAAAGGGAGGAGTATCTTAATAGCCTTTTCAAGTAATTGAAGATGTTCTTCTTTGTTTCCACCCAAAACTTAAAAAGTGGGAGCTTATTGAAGATTGGATGTAGTGTAAAATCTGAAATAATATAAATGAACATTTTATATCAGTTACATTAAAATATATTTGTCTGTATTACACTTGGAATGAACCTTTCACTCATGCACGCTTTTGAAACATTGGTCATTTGGAAGATGCTGGTTCACTGAGATACAGACTTTCCTAATGTTGACACATTTCATTCTTTTAATACTTTATTTTTATTGTATTTTTTCCATTACCATTTGTCCACCTTATATCCACCCCTCCAATCTCACTGTTGTCCATGTCTGTGAATCTTTTTTCTTTTTTGCTCGATCTCGCCACCCCCTAACCTCTGCCCTTGGCCGTGGGTTTGGCCAGTGGGAGTCCCGGCTGCTGAGAAGAAAGTCGGAGAAGAAGGTCCCCCCCCCACCCCCCTGTGTGAGGCTGCGGTGGTATCCCTGGGTAAAACATCACTACTCCCTTTCCTTCCAGGTTCTAGAAAACTCTCCATCCTTTGTCCCTTTGGCTCTAAGGATGGTCACAGCTCTGCTGCTGCTAGTCCCGGGATCCTTGGCACATACTCTGTGGGTCCCCTATGTCGCTCACAGACTTTTATAAGGAAGCCCTTACTAAATAACCCCTCAAGTTATCCTACTTTTCCCGCACCACGTGATTCCTGACGGGACTCTGTTTTTCTCTGTGACACAGGGCACTACGTTCCCCAGAGCCGCTGGCCTCCGAGTGGATTCAGCCAGGGAGGACACCAGGGAGGACTGGGTGGCAGAAGGCAGGGACTTGCCTGTGTACACCCTTCTCTACATTCAGGGGTGGCCCCCGTGGCTCCAGCTTCTACCCAATGACCCCCTCCCTTTGCTTTCTGCCACGCTGATCTCTGGGTTGCCTCGCCACTGCTCTCTGGGTTCTCATCTCTTCGCCACCTGCAGAACCAAGTCCCTGCGTCAAGTTTCCTGTTCCAGGGACTTAGAGGGGTTCTGTTGTCCTCTTTGAGCTGGCACTGGTACACTCTGCCAAGCCTCAGTTTCTTCACCTATAAAACAAAGGTAATCAACAATTCCTACCTCTGAAGGATATTGTGAGAACATTGGTGTTTAAAAAATACATGCAGTGTATGAAGTAACTGCTCAATAATAGATATTAAGCATTGTTTGTCTCCTCAAAGTTTCTGGCGGCCCTTGCAGAGACCCTCCTCTGTGATGTGACTTACAGCATCGGGCTGCTGTCTTCCTTTCTAGCCTCCTCTGTCCGTCTGTCTGTCTCACACAGACACCACAGCCTGAAGAACTGTCAGTGTCTCAGTCTCTCATTGGCCCTGTACTACTCCTGACATAACAGTTGTTTTACTTTATTATAGTTACTTTCCTTTGTCCATCTTCTCTAAAGCTGTGGGGTCCCCAGCACTTGTCCATAGTACTTGGCACATACTAAATGTTAAATAAGCATATATATGAAAAAAGGGAAGGGAAGAAAAGAATGAGGGGAAGGAGGGAGGGAAGGAGAGGGGCAGGAAGGCAAAGAGTAATAGGAAGCCCACCGTCTCTGAGATCCTACCAAAATGTGGGTCACGAATCCAAGTCCATCGTAAAAGCACTTGCTGGTAGGGAGCAATGGATCTGAATCTGGATGGAGACAGGGCAAGGCCAGACAAACGAAGAAACCATAAAGTGAGCAAGAAAGTGAGATGAGTTTCCAGGCCAATGAGAAGCTCTTCATTCACTTCCTGCTGGAATGGGAAGCTACTTCACCACCCATGAAGCAAAGTCAGAAAGGCAAATGCAGCATCTGGTTGGAAACAAGAGAATCGGGGGGTATGAGGTGGCTAACTTGGACAGAGGGGTCATAGAGTACTGAGCACATTCCCCGAGTCAGAAATGATTCAGGTGGAATCCAGAAGTCCTAATACATGAGGAAAATCCATGGTGCTCTCTTTTATTTCCTCTTTCACCATGGAGTTGAGTTTCCTGACTGGGCTACCTACTCCATGAAGCCAACCAGATACTCAATCTCTTCTCATCTTGGCGCCAGGCTCTGTCTCAGGCCAGATGAACAGAACCTGGTGTTCAGGCCGACATCCCACAGGAGGCCAGCATGCCCCTCTCCCGGAAGTTGGTGAAGACTGGGTGGGTATGTCTCATGCTCCATTGTGAAATGCAATGTACAGACAGGGAATATGATTCATGTCTGTAGACATAGAGTATTACTGACAGCTAACCAGGAAATGCCTTTTTATATCTGGTCCTGGAAGCCTCTTCACAAGTTTGATAGAAGCTAGATGGGAGCAATCATTTTGAAGAGAGTTCTTGTTATCTCTTCAAGAGCTGACACCACACACCTGCCACCATCCAGTTCTGAGAAAACTTCGCAGCACCCCTCCGATTCCTCTGCCCACTGGCTCTCCCATCCCGCCTCCAACACACAGACACTCACGCACAACCACACACTCATGCATACACACAAACAAAAGTTCTTTGGAAGAAAGTTTGCACCGCATGAGGCATACTTTAGACCTAAAGTATGTTGCTTGTTTTCAAGGCAGAATAACAGTTTCCCTTAATTTACGTGCATAGAGATAAATATTTGAAAAACTCGTAAGAACAAATAAATTCAGCTCTTATCTGGTGCTCAATAAACGGGAAAGAGGGGGACAAACAGGGAGAAGAGTCATCTTTAAGTCACATGCATTTAAAAATTTGAAATGTGGCTTCCCCAAAAGGAAATGAAAACTGACCCACTAATTAGAGAATCGAAGTTTAATTTGTTTTAATTAATTAATTTTGCAGGGAGGCATCTACATTTATAAAATGGGCTAGATGCCCCAGCTGGTGTGGCTCAGTTGGTTGGGTGTTGTCCTGCAAACCGAAAAGTCATGGATTTGATTCCCAGTCAGGGCACACACCTGGGATTCAGGTTCGGACCCAGGTCGGGGCATGTCCAAAAAGCAACCGATAGATGTTTCTCTTTCAAGTTGATGTTTCTCCACCTCTCTTTTCCTATCCTTTCCCCTCTCTCTAGAATCAATATAAGAAAAAAATAAATAAATAACCCCCCCCAGAAAACAAAAAGAACTAGATGTCAAGGACATTCAAGATCTTCATGGAAAGAATGTAGAGCTCACAATTTACTGGTGGCCACAGTTTATTGGAAACAACTCCTTGAACATCATCACGAAAACAAAAGTGTGTATTTTAATGAAGACAGACCAAGGAAAGCTCTGAGTATAAAATCTTTACAGGGTCAAAGGAGGTCCAGACTTTTGTTCAATGAGTAAATAATGCTTGACTAGTTGATTAACTGGGACGTATTTCAAATTCCTTCAGATTTAACAAGACAACACATTGGGCTTGTTTAGGTTTCTCCTTTGGACCATTGAGAACACTTTGGCACCCTTCCCCCAGTGAGAGGAGGGGACGGGCCTTCCCTCTGCCCATTCTTAAACTCCTGAGCCCTCCACCCTCAAGTCACACAAGGCTCAGGACAGACAGAGGGGACCTCTAAGGTGAGAGGCATTTATTCAAAGCTTTCTCTTAAACTGTCAGAAGGGGAGATTTTTGTGAAACTAGATATCATCTATGCTCAGCCAAAAGAAATGAACAACAACAAAAAACACAATTTTTTTTTTCTTTGATCAGAGGGGCGGTTTTCATTTCCTTTAGGAAGGGCCTCCAATGAAGTTGTTTAAAAGAAGTGGACTTACCGCTGACTCCCCTCCCTAGCTGGTCCCCATCCCCTTCATTGAGCATGATGGGGAAAAAGGAGTCATCCTTGTCTCAGCTGCTCTATTTAGTCACCGAGTGTGACCAGTTCTTCTTTCAAAGATGACTCCAACCTTCTCTGGTCTCTTTCCTCTCAGTCCCTTCCTCTACTGCTGAAGTCTGAAACTTCCTAACACAATTCTTTTTTTTGCTACAGCCCCTCCACAACTATCGTGCATTCCTTCCACTTCCTTGTCTAGTCTACATTCCTCTTCAGAGCCAGCAAGGACTTTCTCATTCTTTCTCCTCATCTGCTACTTCCTCCTCCTCCTCCTCAGTCCGGTCAGTTTTCTCTGCCACTGGCTGGGCTTGTTTCTGTCTTCCTTCTCTTTCCCTATTGATTTGCCCTCCATGGGCACCTCTTACCTCTCCCTGCAGAGCACACCTCCCCATCCCAGCCCAGCTTCTCCGTCACTTCCCACACTCTGCCCTTTCTCAAGGCTCTCCCATCACGTGGAGTTTGTGGGTGCTGATTCGACACACCTAGGAATCATTTTCAAATGGCTTCCTTTCTGCAAATCTTGTCTTCCACCAATATCATAAGCTTTTCAAGGACAGAAAGTCCCTTTCCTCCGTTCATATGTATTTTGTGGCTGTGGAAAAGTTTAGATGAGAATGTGCAATTCAAGTTGAATCCATGGGCATCGTCATATAATGAAAAAGCGTTTGGAATCAGCAGACTAATCTTGACGCTGCTGCCTCCTTTCTGTTTAGGTGAAACTTCTGAGTCTCAGTTTTCTCACTTGTCAAATGGGGATACTAATATTTGGTAGAGTCACTGTAAATATCAAATGTCATAAAATGTGTAAAGCTTACATACTGTTTGGTCCGTCATTAGATGTCCAAAAGATAGTAGCAATTTCTATTATTACTGAACACTGGAAGGAGCAGCTGGCAGGATTCACTCCTGGAAGTGAGTGGTACTCCCTGTAGGCGACCCTTGACCATCGATCCCCAGCTGATAAGGAGAGAGGAAGCAAGTGCAGGTTTACTAACTGCTCAGCCCAGACAGGGTTGACCTGTGGGAACTGTCTGGGGGATGTTCACTTTACAAGGTGAGAAGGAGAGGCTGTCCAGATGAGACCACATACCAGAGGCTCATTCCCTGAGCCCTGCTCCAAAGCTCCTTGCCTCAGAGATAATGCAGGGCCAGTTGCAGGGGTCAACATTCCCGTGGAAGAGCAAACCCCAGGGATGAGAGGCAGATGTTTGGCCTTGGCAGAGAAATTCTCCAGGTGGCAGGAGCTAGGCTGCACACATAAGGAAGGCTCCGTCAATCCTGCAGCGACCTGGATGGTGAATGCCACAGAGGAATAGGAGGGACATAAGGATCATACTGGATAATACAGTGCTTACCATGTGCCTGTGTTGCTCTAAGAATTTACATATAGCAGTTTATTCAGTCCTCTTAACAACTCTCTAACATTGAACTGGGTAGTCCCTGTCTACCCCTCCGGGTCCATTCTCTGCCCTGCTGCACTCTGCTCTGTACCTTGGAGGCTGGCTTTGGGAGCTGACCTCAGCCTGGCTCCCTCGTGGTCTAGATTCCTGTTAGGCTCAGCTCCTTGTCCCTGAGAAGTTAGGTAACCCCAGCCAGGTGGTACAGCTGGGACTCAAACCAGGCACCCAGGCACCCTGGTCCCAGAGGTGGGCTCCGCATTTTACCGACAGCATAGTATATGGAGATAACCAACAGATGACCCAGAGGAAGACCCTCCCAGGTGACCTCCACAGGTCAGTCTGGCTGGTTCTCAGTGCTCCAGGCCAGTAGGCTCAGATTCTGAATAACTCCCTGTCAACTGCATCTTCTCTAATGCAAATGCTTCCCCAGTCCATTGTCTATCAGAGTGGTTTCTAGTCACCCCCGTCCAGACTCCAAACTGGACAGCAGGGCTTCGGACTGAGGTGGACAGTGGACAGAGGACAGAGGGTGGGCAGAGCAGAAGAACGCTGCAGCCTGCCCAGGTATGTTGCAAAGAGAGGGGCGTATGACCCTTTCCTGCTTATTCATGATCTCTTTTCCTCCCTCCAGGGACGAGGATAATTCCCAAATAGCCAAATGAAGCTTGGCATGAGGAGGGACCAGACTTCTGCTCTGAGGCGGGGGCAACATTTCACTTGGTTGGCAGAAACAACTAAAGCACATGCACAATTTTGTTTCACACATCTCTCGTTTTTGTTGTTTTGAGAAACAGAGTTCTCCTCTGAGCATCCTGAAATCACATTTTTCTCAAATGTGAACAAATGAATAAAATGTTAAATGGATAGAGTCACGTCTTACTGGGAAAGAAGAGAAGAGGCGTGCGGTGTCTAACTCCCCCACAGAGGCTGATACCAAATGAAGGACAACTGTGAAAAATTAACACGTGGCCGTGAGCACTTATGAAGCTGGAATAATTTGATTTTGAGACTGCTTTTGAAGATGTTTGGATCCTGTCCCATCTCTTTGGCATCCTTTATATTAATGGGATCATTCTTTGATTCACGCATAGTGGTAAAAGGCACAGGCCCTAGAGCCAAACTAACTGGACTCATATTCTGGTCTGAGTGTGGGTTTGCTTAGCAGCTGGACCTGAGATAAGGATTTGGATGCATATGGTTTAATTAAGAGTTAACACCAAGAAGCATCAGTGAGGGAGTGGGGAAGTGAGGCAGGAGAGGAAGGCATCACAGTGTGCATTAAGGAGCAAGCCAGCTAAGTATCTAGGGTTCTATTCTGCAGGCATTCTCTGGGAATCTATAGAGAATAAGCTTCAGAGACATTCCTCCCAAAGAAGCAGGAAGCTGGTAATTATCTACCAACGCTCATCCTCCATTAGTTGAGGGCAACCCACTACTTCCTGGGGTTTTGTCCTGTCCCCTTGGAAGCCATGCTTGCTCTTATGGCCAAAGGAGTCCATGAGCAATAGTGGGGACCAGTTTGCCTGACCAGAGAGAGCCAAAAGGATGGGGGTGGAGGACCAACAGCATCTGCTACCACCCACCCTTTCCCCACTGTGATCCACTCATGCAACTGTCCTATCACTGAGTTTTCAAGGTAGCTGGCCATACTTTCTGAGGGCGGGGAAGGACTGGCAGTGGGCATACTAACGAGACAAACTGGAGTCCCTTCTGCTGCAGTCAGTCCTAAGCTCTCATGCTGGTCTTCATCATCCCCCAACCCTGTATTCCCCCAAACCTGTATTCCCCTGATCCTCAGCCAGACCTTCTGCTGGTCTCGGTTGTATGTCCAATGTGCAAGCTGGACCTTCAACCCCAAGGGGTCTGAACCCCAAGGTTGCATGTCCTTGCCAGGCTGTGTTGGCTGCAATTGCCCATTCACAGTATAGAAGCATCAAGAGGGGCCCAGGATGTCCCTTGAGTTCCAGATATGCTTGCTTCTTCCTGTTCCTACTAGGTAAAAGGAAGCCTGCCTCCTAGGGCAAGCATTCTTCTGCTTGCTGGACCACTTGCCCAAGGAGTTTAAAACTTCTGAGTAAAAGAAGTAACTTTAGTTGTAGTGAAATCCCGACTAGGTTCCTTTGCATAGACGTTCCTTCCACCCGCACCCCGCCCCCCACCACACACACACACTCCCACTCACTTCAGGAACCAGGATAACCTACTGGAAACCAAACTGCAGAAACAAGAAGCATGAACTTCCCAAGCAGGTCTTTAGGAATGATGATGAGAAGACCATTTCCTACTTTTATATCCTCACCCTGTATATTCTCCCTACCAAGGACACAAACACCAGATGATGACTCAACACGTAGTCTGCATCTTGAAGACCAGTGTCCCAACCCCATGGTGTGTCATTCCCCACTGACATCTTAGCTAAGCCTCCGTGAAGCCTTTCCAAACTTCTACCAAGCCAGCAGCTTCCAGACGGTGCCGTGTGTGGGACGATCAGTAGATACTGTGGTGACACGGCCTCTGTCTCGATTTCACAGGAAGTGGTGCCTTTGGTCTCGGGTGACATTATATGGATTCCCATGTTGGCAAACCAGACAGTCTGTGAGGTCTTGGAGAAAGGTGCTGGCAGAGGCACTGGGGGCAGGGGAGGTAAAACCGTCCTCAGTAACCATGAGCCTCTGCCTCCATCTGAGTGGAAGGGGTCCAATATAATCAGCTCTCTGCCAAGCGGTGGGTTGACTCTGAGGGATGGTACAAAACCGAGAGCTCAGCATGAGTCTTATTGTTAAGAGGCCAGGCACTTAGATGCAGCAGTGGCTACACCAGTCTTGAAAAGAGGGGTCCCGTCCTGTTGGCTCTGTCCCTGTCATCGTTACATCAGCGCGTGGGCCTGGTTTTCCACAGCCTGCCCTCCGGCTGCAGGAGACGTGTCTCTTTATGTGCCAGCCTTGAGGATTCTTGGCCTTCTCATTTTTCACTCACATGAACCTGTAATTTTCTTTCTTCAGAGTTACCACTGCATTTAACAACAGACAGCCAACCAGTTTCTCAATCTCTGTAGTTACCGTGGCCCCCAATCTCTCAAGCGTTAGAGCTATTGCACAAGCCGGGGCGTCCCTTTCCATCTGGACTCCAGCCCGGTTCCCCATCGGTGCGAGTCTCAGCAGCTGTGATGCTGCAGCACCAGGTGTTCTCACCTCCTCGCTTACCTCCAGCCAAGGATCCTTGTTACCTCTGGCCGGTGAACAAGTAGATTCAAATCCCATTGGTGGATCTGTTTCTAGGACCACTTCCTGTTCTTCCAACTCTCTTTGGTTTGCGTCTCCAGGAACAGATCCTGAGACAAGGGTTTGGGTGGAAATATTTGATTTGGGAAATGAAAGCAGGAAACCTTGGTTGGAGAGTGATGGATGGAATGGGAGGCCGCAAATACAAAGTGCATTAAGGAGCATTTCAATTTTGTGGGCAACTGGGACTCAGTCCCAATGAGGACCCCTGGGAGACCGTATAGAGCATGCTACAGAAATATCCTAGTCAAGAGGAAAGGCTGCTTGGGTATTTACCCACCAGTTTCATTGGTTGAGGTCTGTCCTCAAGGACATCAAATCTCTGGAATTTCCAGTCTTCCCTGTGCTTCAGCAAAGCATGCTCCTGTGGCCAGAGAAAGCCCTCTGGTGGAGAGTCCCAGGAGCTTCCAATAGGAAGCTACTGTCATATATGGGAACTATGAGTCTAAGGGTGGGGCAGCAATGACCTGTGTGACTTTGGTCAAGTTACTTATCATCCAAGTGTTTCAGTTCCCTTATGTAAGGATAATAATAGCGTTTACTCGACAAGGTCATACTAAAGACTAAATGGGAGGTTCTAAAGTGTGTACAGTAGCCCCCGCCATAGTGAGCAGTCGGTAGGCGACAGCTGTTACAGTAGTTGATGCTGGTGAACACTCTCCTTTAGGATCAGCATTCAGACCATAAACACTAATGTGAGACTTCATCTAGTGAAGTCCAGGGTAAGACAACTCCAGGCAGTTTTCACGTTCAACTAGGTTGAATGCTTCAAGTTAAGGCCCAAAACCACGAGGTTGTTGTCCGTTTTAACAAAGGTAACTGGCCTCCCGGAAAAGAAGAGGCACGGAAGGGATTAAGAGGATCTTCAAAGAATAGGAATGCATCTGGCACTGGCCAGAGCAGGCTGGAAGGAGCAGGGGAGAGGACAGAGTCACCAAAGCAGGCGGCGTCTTGACAGACACACCTCTGCAAGTAGTCCTTAAAATCTCTTCAGTTAACCCTTTGGGCTACGCTTTCCACTCCTGCCACGTCCCAGCCACAGCAGCACACACGCACTGCCAGGCGTTAAATGAGTGAACACATATAAACCAACTAGAACGTTGCCTGGCATATGGTAGGTTCTCAGTTCACGTTAATGATTATTGTCCACATTAACTACGTGAGGAAAAGTGGTACAAGCCAGCCTACGTGAAAACGCATTGCTCAGAACCGACCCACACTCTGTCTAGTGGAAAGGAACTGACATTGTATACAGTCTTTTGTGTATGATCTTGAGCAAATTAAGAGACTTCCCAGAGACTCATATGGTGGTTGTGCGAATGACAGAAGACGATGTATATGACAAAGACAGGCACAACGCCTGTTAAATTGTCGGCACTCATACGTGTCAATCAAATGGGGGGTTAGGGCTGGCTCCCTGGGTAAGCAATCTGTACTTTGAAGGGGACCCACAGCTTTTAATGCTCTGCCGCTGCTATCTTGAAATTCTTAACACTTTTTGAAGTAGGAGTTCTACATGTTTTATTTTGCACTGGGCTCCACAAGTCAAACAGTCCGCCTGGAAAGAAGGGTTCACATTATTTTTCAGATCTTTCATGTTACTCCATAACTGACCATTTCTTTTTGTATCAAACACAGATTTATCAACATCTAGCTAAAGGAAAATGAGGTTCTTAACAGATAGCATCTGCTGTTATGGCTACATTCATCAACTAACAAATATCTGCCCCCAAAGCTGGTATGTGTTAGGCGTTGGGCCAATACCTCTTTGAACCTAAAATTTCCTGCTTTGCAATTCCAAGCCCAGATGATCAGCATGTGACAGGATTGGAACTGACCTGGCTGTGAACCTGTCAGGCAAGTCGGTGGTATCCGAGTCTTGGGAAAAAATTAGTTTCTTATTTCATTACAGAGCTGTGACTTGAATTTGGACAGTGAATCGTATAAACTCAATTAGGTGAACTGGCAGCTAAAATCCTTTAATTAAAGGATTTTAAAGCCCAAGAACATTCTACCAAATTTGGTATGGTTTGAGGAACGATGCTTACCTTTTCTAGGGCCCGAAGTCCATGACATTGAAAAGACAAAGAAGCTCCCAGAACGAGTCCCTCCTCAAGGTAAGAGTTTGCACCCGGTAAGTGTGCTGTGGCCTTGATGGAGAATGGAGTAAAAACAGAGCATAGATTTACTCCTTTAAGGAAAAAATGACTCTGTCAGGCCTGAGAAAAGACAGGATGCTTCCAATACTTCCTGGTGGTAGCCTAATATCATGTGAAACCCTTGGAAGGGCTCCTTGCTCCTTCTACAAGCAGAGGTATGTCTTGAACAAAAGATGCCTCCCAAACAACAGACAACAGGCACATGCTGATTTCTCAGGCGAGAGAAGAAAGGCTAAGAAGTGGGTCTTATATGTTCGACTGGAATGTAACAGAATTAAGTGCAGCAGAATCTAGCAGCATAGCTCCATGCTATAGGATAAGCTTTACTGCCTTAAAAATAACTATTAAATCAGAGCACTTCGCTCTTGCTTACACATTAACATACACACACAGCCCATATGCCCACCTTTATAACACTAGTTAATACAATTTCTAAAATGCAATGAAGTAAGAGAATTAGGGCAAATACCAGGGGGTGGAAAATAGGGAGCTGATAGAGAAGGTACATCTTTATCTGTAGCTCCAAAAATAAAGTGATTAGCATTCATTTATACAATTTATAAGTTCTCCAGGTTGTTTCCCATTAGGCTGTGGGTAACTCAAGGTCGACGCTTGATACAGAGCTGGTCTCCATACAAGATTATACTGGATGATGCCTGGCTGGTGTAGCTCAGTGGATTGAGCGCGGGCTGGGAACCAAGCGGTCCCGGTTCTGTTCCCAGTTGGGGCACATGCCTGGGTTGCGGGCCGGGTCCCCAGTGAGGGCCATGTGAGAGGCAACCGTACATTGCTGTTTCTGTCCCTCTCTTTCTCCCTCCCTTCCCCTCTGTCTAAAAGTAAATAAATAAATAAATTCTTTAAAAAAAAACAAGATTATACTGGACGAAAGAACAAATGAAATGCAGTGGCCTTTTCAACAGCCCAGGAATGGGGCCAAAACCAGGATGTAACGTCCTTTCCCTTCACACCACCTTTGACGTCCTGAGAGGACCGAACAAACATGTTGAAAGAGAGGAAATGGACACAGCGTGTGCGTTCTGGGCCTCGAACTCTCTAGCCGACTGTCCCTAGATGTCAACCAGGGGACATGCTGAAGCAAGCTCATACTGTTAGTTATCTTAAACAACTTTTGGGAGTAGGTATGAGAGAAAAAAGAACCCAAGCCCAGCTTGGAGCATCAGCCTTGGAAAACCCCAGAGACAGACAGGGTGGGGAAGTTCTCACAGACGGGCGAAAGGTGAACAGTGAGTCAACTAGACAGCCTCATGGACAAGTGACGTTTATTTGCAGAATTATCAGACGCTGGTTGTCAGTTTCTTTAATATAAAATGAGCGATGGGTGTGACTACTTCCTATGTTAATGAACCATCTGATAGCAGAAAATGCAATAAAGATTTGCTGAGTGAATGTCGTACAGTAGAAGGAGCAGGGCTATAAGGATTCACATGTTCATTATTAAAAACACGAATTTTTCACTCCAGGTTCATTCTTGTCATTAAGACTGTGGGCTGGAGGCTGGGGATTCTAATCTATGGTGCCTGGGAGAAGCTTCTGTCTTTGTCTTCCTGGTCACCCTACCAAGTTTTCTTTTTGTTCGTTTGTTTACTTACTCCTCATAACTTCTCTTCTTATCCCTTTTCCTCCCTGAGAGAGGAGGTGGTGTCAGAGTCAAGGTTAAAGTTTCTTTTACCTGAAAGGAAGGAGAAGGAAGAAGGGCCCGCGGGCGTCCCCTGGTCTCCTTTTATCTTCTCTGTCCTTCCATTCCTGTTTGCGATCTCCATCCCCTCCAGCCCAGCGTGTCTGTCTTCTCTTTGGCATCCTCTTCTTTTTCCATTTCTATCAGCTCTCATCTCATTGTTTTATCATACTCAACGTGGGTGTTATTGATGACCCTACAAAATAAAAGCCATACGAACATGCGCATTTTCTGTCTTCCAACAGATTGGATATTATTTTTACCAATGGTAATACTTAAATACATTTTTGCCACCACCCTCTTATTCTGACATCCTAAAATACTTTCCATGGCCTCTCATATTATTTACAAATTCTTAGTATTAGAGTTTCTGCCATCCAGGTGTTTCTCTGAAACCCACCTATTTTTTTCCGCTACCGTAAGCTATTATTACATTAAAACAGTGATTAACAGAACACAAGCACTAAAGAAGTTTAAAAGAAGAAGAAATTGTTATGGGCTGGGCAGCCTGCAGAAGACTTCACATAGAAGAACAAACTTCAGTTGACCTTTAAAAATGTGCAGAGTTCAAGTCAGTCAAGAAGAGGAAGAAAAGTATTTTGATAAAAGAAATGATATGAAACAAGGAACGAGCCAGACGTGTAGAAGGTGTGAGGGGAGGGAAGAAAACAGGCTATGATGAATGAAGCTTCACGTGGGATAACAGAGGGAGAGGAAGATGGAAACAATATATTGTGGCTACGCTGGGGATGGTGCTAAATACCAAGTCAAGGGCCTGAACTTCACCTTCGCTGTGGCCCAGCTAGTTTTGAATGCAAAAAATAGAAAGCCACTCAAAGTAGTATAAGCCAAAGAGAGTGAGATGACTTAAAGATGAAGGGCTCTGGAGGAACTCGAGGGCAGAATGGGCAGCTGGGTCTCCCCAAGGCCTGGACCAGGAATGAAAAGCTATCGGGAGCTCATGCTGCCTGTTTCCCGTCTTGACCCCTCCGCTGCACCCCAGTCACGGACTTCCTCACCTCCACTTCTCTCTGCACATCTGTCTTAACCTTTCCTCTCTGTGCAGTAGTTTTCTGTTCCCCATGAAGATGGAATAAAACAACCCACTCCACAACTCACGCATTCACATCTCAGCTGAAATGACCAACAGGGCCTACCAGCATCTTCCGATTCCGAATTTCCTCAAAGAGAACCCGAGTGTGTGTTTCAACAACAATAATAGAAGTGACGTCACATTGCATAAACATGGCTTCTGGGGCCACCTTCAGGACAAAGCACTTCTTAGAGCAGAAGGCAGGACTGCAGCCTGGGTGGATGCGCCAGAGGGTGTCTCCAATAGTTTTAGAGCCAAATAAATGGTTTGGAGGTGGGGGGAGGAATAATGAAAGTAATCTTAGGAAGCTTCCCCAGGGAGAAGAATGGGTTAGAAGGAAAGATTCTGGAGGAAGGAAGACCAAAGAGGAGCTGTTTGAATCTAGGCATTAAAAGCTTGAAATAATGTCACTGTGGTCAACATGGCCACTATTCCCTAGAAAATGTACTTGAATCAACAAATATAACTTTGTAGTTAGTCATGAGCAGAACATGTCTTATTTCATAGCTCAGAGCCAAACCTGAGCTATTGGAAAATGTATGTGTTAATTACGTGTTGGCAATTGATCTCTCCTTATCCAGTGGTTGCCAACTTCTTGCCTTGAAGTTATAACTTGGGATAACCAAAATCAGTAGGGGGAACCCATGAAATGAAGTCAGTTTTTGCTCTAACTACCACATAGGATATTATAAATCCTCATTCCCTGAAGCTGGTCAAAACTTGTTTTTCATCTGTTGCTAGTTGATTGGCGAGGTGAGGTCATAGTTGTTGGTCCAAGTCCGACATGGGAGAGTGAGCTTCGCTCGGTCCCTTGGCCACACACTACATCCTCATGAAATTCCATCCTCAGGTCCAGCTATGGGGGGGAAGGGGGTTTAGGAGACCAGAGACCAAGGTCCTACCCTGGAATATGGAAAAGAATAAAAATGCTACCACTCCTCCAATATCATCAGCCCCTCCTGGTCGTGAGATGACCTGCTCCTCCTTGTGTTTATGCCTGTGTTGCTCAGGATAACCCTCTCTGGTGTTCTGGCCTCCAGGGGGGACATGTCCTCTCTACACCTCCTGTCCTCAGACTTGTTGCCGCTTGTAACAGAATCATATTGCTACAATATATTTTGTGTATTTTTCTAAAAGGTTTTATTTATTTATTTTTAGAGGAGGGGAAGGGAGGGAGAAAGAGAGGGAGAGAAACAGCAATGTGTGGTCTCCTCTTGTGCACCTCCTACTGGGGATCTGGCCCACAACCCAGGCATGTGTCCTGACTGGGAATCGAACAAGCAACCCTTTGGTTCTCAGGCCCACGCTCAATCCACTGAGCCACACCAGCCAGGGCTGTTTTTTGTGTTTTTAACAACTCAGAACAGAAAACATCACTTAAGTGACAAACATAAAAAAAATTATGTGGCTTTATGTATCAAGAAGGCCTAACATAGGGCTACGTAACAAAATGCCACAGACTAGGGGGTTAAACAACAGAGATTTGTCTTCTCACAGTTCTGGAGGCTGGAAGCCTGAGATCAACCTGTGGGAGGTTCTGTATCTCCTGAGGCCTCTCTCCATGGCCGCCTTCTGTTTGTACCTGCATCTCTGGTGTTTCTCGCTGTATGTCCTAATCTCCACATCTTATCAAGACACTAGTCAGATTAGAAAATAGATGTTTTAGGGCCCACTCTAAGACTTCATTTGACCTTAGATATTTCTTCAAAGGCCCTATTTTAAGGTCCTTAGTGTTAAGACTTCAACATGAATTTTGGAGAGACACAAAATTCAGTCCATAACAGGCAGCTCTGTGGTTGGTTAATTCAGTGTTTTGAGTATAGCCTCAGCCCCAGTCACCTTCAATATCTGGTCTTATCCTCAGGCCAGCTCCCCTCATGTTGTAAAATGATGGCACCACACACAGATGTGTTTTGCTTAGCAGAATAATAAACTGTCTCTTCCTTTTCAAAAGAACCCAGCAAAGACTTTTCTTTGCTCACTGGCCAGATCTGCAGGAGCATGGGCTTAAACTAATCACCAGCAAGAGAGACTGCCGTGCTTAGCTTGGGCTAACAGCAATTCATCCCCTGAGGCTTCGGCCAGCCTCCTGTGGAGCACAGTGTTGCTTTAAAGGAAAAGGGAGATACTGGCATAAAATCGGGGTCCTGTGAGGGAAAACAAAGGGGACAATGGAAGCCAACAATGGCTGCCGCAACAGTTGGCCCTCTTGCTTCCCGTAGACCACGTTCCTGATTTTCACCATGACGGTAGACTGATGATTGGTGGTAGCCTGGGAGCCACTGGTAAAACCAATCTTTGCACCTGCAATAAAGAGTTCTGTTACGACACTTGAGGTTTCCTGGGCTGACTCACCTGGAATGGGCAATCTCCTCCAGCTTGTGTCTTCTCTTCCCATGAACCCACCCCAAGTTCAGCTGCATCTTTTTGACACAACCAGCATCTCTTACTCAACTAGCAATCCAGGTCTCAGTGGCTCTGCAGAGGATGTAACAACCTTCTCCCTGGGTAGCCACTTGGCAAATATGTGTCACTGAGAACAAAAGGACTTGGGCAAGTGAATAGGGATCACTCAGGTGCAGATGCATCACCAATAACAACTATGTCGGACAAATAGCAGGTCACTAGTTAGGAAATCCTTTACGTGTGTTGGTTAACACTAGGCACATATTGTTATCATTCAGTAATTATTCCTTTACTGCTGGTAACAAGTTTAGAAGAGCTTTCTGCTTTTTTTGTTGATTTTATCCTTGTGTTGCCTGCATCAGGAAAGGAGTATCAGATTTTTCTGTTCTGTTTTTCCCCCGAGACCATCCAAAAAGAACTTAAAAATAACATGCCATGAAAAACCCATGGTCTATTTTTAATCTTCCACCAGTCTCTTATTCTCTTGCAACTCACTTGAGTTAGAAGTGACGTTGCTTCTCACAAACAAAGATTATTTTATTTTGCTTTTTGATGAGCAAACAGCTATGTATAAATAAATAATACAAAATAAAGCTTGCTTTCTTCTTTAATTTCTGTTTAATATTATCAAAGTCTTTCTAAATATGAGCTCATGGTAAATGAAGCTGGACTGGGTTTGATTCTTCTTTATGTGCCTGTGTACATTTTCACCCCAGTGGACAGTCACAACTTTGATCTGCTTTGGGCACTTGTCTCTGATAAGATCGGAGGAATGAAAGGAGCCTCCCTTTGGAATGAATAGAGCCAGAAGGTGTCAAGGAAAGCGGACCCCAAGAAGCACTGCGCTGCGCTGGTGGCTGGTGAGCTGCGCAGCTCATTGGAGGACAGCAGCCAGAATGGTCAGGGATCTGGGACCCAAGTGATGGGTTGAAGCAATTAGGGAAATTAGCCTTGAGAACAGATGGAAAACTTGATAACAACCTTTAAGTGTTTTTCATGAAGAAAAAAAGACAATAATAATAGCTAAATTTTACTGACAGTTTATTCCGATGAAAGACTCCAAAGGAGTAAATTATGCCTACTCATGAAAAACAGACAGCCATCTGATATTAGAACTGGGCTCCCTAGTAAGCCACTGTCCCTGGGGTATTCACATGCAAGCCATCTGCTCATCTGTCAATAATACTCCAGACGTGGGGTGTTGGGCTAGATTATTTCTAATATTCCTCCTTGATGAATCTGTGATCCCTTAAAAGCCAAGAAATCTATTTGGTTCATGGCATTGTCTGAGAAAACATTTATTTCAAGCTCTCCCACAACATAGAAACACCCTCTGCAGAGTCTGTGGACACTCTGCCTCCGAGATGCACAAAACCGAATGTGCGTCTCTTCTCTCATTCATTCATTCATTCGTTCGTTCGCTCTGTGTATATGTGATGGGCTCCTACTGTGCGCTGGGTTCCATGCTGGGTTCACAGCAGACCCAAACATGGATAAAGACACAGGTTTATCCTCAGGAATGTCATAATCCATTACAGGAAGCAGACAAATAAATCAAATAAATAAGTTTTACCACTTTGGATAAGTAAAACAATAGAAACACGCACTTGGTAGAGAGAGTTACGGACTCCATCTCTGGATCCAGTGAAAATTTCCTGGAAAAAAAAAAAGCTAAATTGAGTTTTATAAAAACAAATTTAAATATCCATGTAAACAAGGGATTAGGACATTCCAGAGAGAGGGAGCAGAAAGTTCAGGGAGTTGGGGATAAAACACCCTGAGCCTGAGTGGGACTGTAGGGCCAGGCTCAGAGATTTGGGGATCGCCTTGCAGAGGCTGGAGAGCCGCAGTCAAACCCGCCTTTCCAGAACCGATGCCCCTTGAAGCCACTGCACCCTCTGCTCTGCTCAGTCCACCTAACCAGTTTCCCCTCCTCGTCTGCTTCCAGTTTCCCCACACGCACTGATGCTAGATGTCGATGCTAGAAGACAGAAGATGCTCTGTGGGTAGCCCGTCCCCCCAGACACACAGACCTTTCTCCACTGCCCCAAGCCCCACACCTGGACAAATTCATCCCACGGCAAACCGTGCCGCTCCTCTGCCCAGAGACAAGGTTAGACTTCCAGAACAACCTCTTGAACCTTCCTATAGGTGTTCCTGAGTTTTATGGACTAGCCTCCAATCTGTTATTCCTTGGAAAAATAAATGCTTCTTTATCTCAGGAGATGTGTTATGCTTCTGGGTGATGTATTCTACAGTTTTGCAGCTAGTTAGAGTAGAAATTTGTTAAACTAATGATCAGAGCCGTTGCGTGACTGGTGATTATAAAACTAAATTGAGAGAGTAATAAAAAAGACTTTTCCTCTGGCCCAGAACGGGCCAGAACGACTTCATGGGTTATTTTACTTCGAATTTCTAGATTGCGGTATAATTTCAACAGAGATGATGCTGGGCAATTACTGAGTCAGCTGCACATTGAGTGGCTGCCTTTCTGACTTTTGCAATGAAGTGGAAAGGTGAGTCACATTTTATTACCGAGCACTTGTGTCTGATAGAGCTTCAATCCATCACTCCATGAAATCAAGCAGAGAAAAAATATCCCAGGAAGCCACAATAGGGGAAAAATGATAGAGAGAGTATCACCTTTGTCTCCAAGCAATGCTATATTCCCCAATGGTTACTTTTAATCTGTAAGGTTTTTCTGAACCTGCTTATGGATGCTTTAGAAGGCAACAATCTCAAATTGTGAACCATAGTGTCAGCCTGATTTAATGGAATACAGTTAGACATTTTTTCTCTCTTTTTTACACTGGCAGCTTGTGCTGCTTAAATCTTGTGTTAGATCTCTCAGCTGTGAGCAAATCCATAAAAATAGCTTTTCATTCTGCAGTTGGGTCTAAGCCAATTAATAAAAATAAGGAAATGACTCAGTGGAGAGTCTGAGATATTCTACATTTTAGAATTAATATTATCTCCCCCCAACACACACACACTTATTTAAGAGTAGACTTGAGCGAGACCTCAGAAAAGTGTGTGATGTTCCCCTCACGTGGGTGTCTATGTCCCAGAGAGTCAAGATGTCTAGTGATAAAGACTCACAGGCAGAGTGAGTTGTTCCCCATCCAAAACACATCTCACAACTGTTGTTCCAGAATTGTCAATGTCCTTTCAAGTTCTTCTTATTCTATAAAAGAAAGAGCCTGGTAGGGTGATAATTTGAGTCTGACACCTCTCTTTAAACATCTTTTGGGTTCTGATGAGTAAGCTTAATGTTGCCAATTTCCCCTTTGACGAGAAGGGTGGATTCCAGTCCAAAGCAGAAGCACTGAGAGAGAGAAAGGGGTGAAGCTGTCATGAGGCTGCACTATAAGGTTTAAGAAAGCACTGTTGGAGAATTCAGAACAACAGATCTTGAACCCACGTGTCCCAGGCGTATCCCACACAGAGCACAAGGCTGTTGTTCTTTGAGTGTAGGAAGGAAAGAGCCAGGGATCCTATTCGAGAGAGGCAGTGATGTAGGAGAAGCTGAGAAGGTAATGGGGGCAGTTTCCTTGCTGAGCACGAGAAGAAAAGACATTCTTCATCTTGAGCCTGCAGCAAACCTCACTTAGAAATGACAAGCATGGAGAAAAACTAGACCGTTGGGAGAAAAGTGAAAATAAATGAGGTTTGGTGGGAGAAAACCAAGGGAGAAAAGCTAAGCAAAAATCACAAGTGTAAAAGGAAATGTGTTGTTTCTACAAAAGAAACTAAAAAGAGAGACATAAGTTCTAAAAGCCGAGAAAATTACTATAGTCAAGGGACTGGACACAGAAAACCAGCACATGTGGAAGAGAAAGAAAAAGAAGAGGCGGAGCAAGAAAATAATGTGTGCTGTAGTTAATGATAAATGGCTAATTCATATTTAATGCATTTTTAAAAGAATGAGCCATTGTGCCATGGGAATTCTAAGGCTGCCCACTGCAGAGGTTGAATAATCCATTGCATTTTTGTGCAGGAAAATAAACAAACCACAGACCCAAAGAGCTTGACGCTGAAAATGATTACCAGCATATCGGTGGGCAGGGGTTCTTCCTGACATTAGCATGGATTTCTGGAGTGCTTTCCATAACCCACAGGGGAGATTCATTTTCAAAGGCTGTGGTGCATCACAGCACACTCGCTACAAAGTCTCTGTGTGATCTATCATAATTTTCAGGAATTCTGGTTTTATTCTATATCTATCACCGTGATAGTGCAAAAATACAACTTTTGTTGATTGAAAGTAATAATAACGGTGACACTTCCCTTGATTGACTGAGCCTACTCCTGTTTCCCTCTCACTGATTGTTTTCCAGAGGCCCAGCTGGGGGTATGTTTTGTGGAGAAGGATTACATATGGATTCCCTGAAGAGAAATCAGATACGAGGAGACTTGGGGATTATGAAGCTTGGTATCTACAGACATGAAAGATGTGAGCTGGCATTTGTATGCGCAAAGGAAGCTGAAGATTAAGAGACTCACTTTTGAATGGTCAGACATCATGTATGCCCTCTGCTTCTTCAGGTAACAGAAAAATAAAAAACACTGAGCGGGAAGAAGAGAGAGGCAGGGGAACCGTACAACCCCCAAATTACTAATGATTGAAGAAAGAAATGAAGTCTCGTTTTATTTTGTTTCTTTTTCAAATTACATAACATTTGTTTAGTGCAATTTTTATAAATCCTTGATTCAGCACCATGTGATTACATATAATTAGAAGGTAAATTACAGGCAAATCGAATATTTGGGCAACCTCTGGGCAGTTATGTATTTAGGATAATTTTCACCCACACTAGTTGCCTAGACTACAAATCATAAAAACTACCACGGCTGACAACCTCATCCTATTGACCCTTTGTAATTCTAGAAATTCCATGAGAGTCTGGAAAGAGCTTCTCCTAGGTGTCAATCACAGTCTCCCACCCATAGAACTTTAAGAACACTTCCGAAATTTGTCTACGCTGCTGATAGGTTTGGACATTGATACAGCAGTCCTGCCAGGCAACTAGGTAAGTGTCTCTCAGAAAACTCAATTCTCGAAAATTGTGCTGAAGCAGTAGTCACGGGTGACAGCAAAAATTTTGCTACGTGCCTGTTCATCACAGCGCTGTTTAAAATAGCAAGAAACGAGAATCAACCTAAACGTCAAACCACAGAGGATAGTTCAATAAATTATAACCGTGATTAAAATCATGGTAGATTAAATGTGATGAAGCAGCAGAATATATAATGACATGGGACCATGTTCTCAAAATATTAATTGAAAGAAAAGCAATTAGGATTCTATATGCAGTATAATCCCATTGTGGTTTTTAAGTGTGTGTATGCATATATGTACATTAAAACATTCATAATGGTCATCACTAGGGAGTGGGACTATGGATAATTTTTTCAGCTCATCATTAATGAAATGTTGTGTGTGTTGATGAATATTACTTTATAATAAGTAAAAAGTTTAAATTTCTTAAAATAAAATGCTTTCTAAAATCAGGGTTAAACCCTGGCTGGTGTAGCTCAGTGGATTGAGCGCAGGCTGGGAACCAAAGGGTCCCGGTTCGATTCCCAGTCAGGGCACATGCCTGGGTTGCAGGCCAGGTCCCCAGTGACGGCCATGTGAGAGGCAACCATACATTGCTGGTTCTTTCCCTCTCTGTCTCCCTCCCTTGCCCTCTCTCTAAAAATAAATAAATGAAATCTTAAAAAAAAAAAAACATTTAAAATCAGGGTTAAAAAATAACCTCAAAACTTGTAGCCTGTTAAATATTGAACCTGTTTATCATCTGACCATGCCCAAAACTCTAAGTAGGTTGAGCAGGTGTGTGGGGAAAGGCCCTAAACAAAGGGCTAGTATTATTCTTGGGGACGGTCCATACCTTCTTGGCATTGGGGGTGGGGCACTAGGCTTCCGCCTCACTGCCTTCAAATGGAGCCTTCTGCCAGGAGGTGGACAGAGTCCTCTGTCCTTGCTGAGCACTGGGGCCCTGGGGCCCCCATGAAGCCCACACCCCACCCTCTCTGGGATCTGTCAGGGTGTTGGCCTATCCCCAAGCTTTCTTGGGACACCTAAAATCTTGGCCGCACTCTGACCTGGCTGGATGATGGTCTCTGAGACTAATATCCTGAGAAGCCTGGCAGGACTGGCTGCAGAATTTGTGGGAATCAATACAAAATAAAAATGCCGAGCCCCCGGGTCAAAGCTTACTGAAGATCTGAAGATGGCAACAGCAGAGTGGTCCCCGAGAGCACGTCCTGCGGAGTGCAGGGACCCTGTGCAACTGCGCAGGTCACACGTTCAGAAGCCACCCTGACCCCAACCTCCTTATTTCTTAATCAAGTTTGTTCAGCTGTAAAGTGTGGGCGAGTTAGTTTGTTCCTGACCCTGAAAATGTGACCCGAGAGAGAGAGGCAGTTTAAACGGGGCCACGACGACTGTCAGGCCAACATGATTTATCTTCTAACACCCAAGGACCAAATTCTGTACCATCCTGTTGTGGCACAGGCCATGTGGTTTTAGAGCGCGTCTGTGCCCAAATGGAAGGAGGGTAAGACCAAGGAATACCTCGAAACTCTCAAATCAGCTTCCTTTTCTCCCCTAGAATGGACAGGTGTGGACATCACAGACCCTTGAAATGACATAAAAGCAACTAACTTCCAATTACTTAGCAGCTTATTATTAAATAGGAGGATTATCCAGACCAATTCATTAGCAAGTCAAATTAGAAATTGGTACCCAGAAATTTAGTGGAGCTCTGGGCTCAAAAGTGCTATTATGTGGTCAGCACTTTCTCTTCCTCCACCTGGAATATTTTGGAAAAGTCTACCAAAAGGATCCCACAACTGGGGTGGGGGGGACGAACACGTGGGGACAGCCCCAGCAGCTGCCAGTGGAAGGCAGTGGTGGGAAGCGCGCCGTGTGGGGTCCAAGAGCAGGTCCGGTGCGCCCTCTGCTCCTGATGCACCGGGTGGTCTGGGACAAGCCACTCAACTGCTCGGTGCCTTGGTCTCCCCAATTGTAAGCAAAGATAATACTCACAGCATTGTTGGGAGAATAAAATAAAATAGGACAAAGAACTTTGTAGACTGTTTTTTTTTAAAGAGCCCATACTACATCAGAATTATGAGTGACTTACTACCCTAAATAATAGTCCCTGGGATATAGAACAAGGGGGAAATGATCCGGCACTAAATATATATCCTGTTTTCTCATAGAAGGAAGTAGTTTGCTTTCCTGTATCCAGGTTCATAGCGTATATCTGGACAAAATGTTTTTTAAAAGAGGAAACCATTATCCCTTGTGTCCTTCAGCCAAGATTATGACAGTCTTTTGTTCTAGAAATTGGACAAGCCTCACGACCTCTCCACTTTAAATATCATTGTACTAAACCATGGATTCTGGAAATGATTGACTGCGCAGAGTTGCAGCTCCTTTATTTCAAGTCGTGCCTTAGACGTCACGCTGCATTGTGGCAGAAGGCTTTGGACAGGCCTTCAAACACGACTGAACTTACACTCCACCTGATTTTCACAGGCCCCTTTCCCAGGTGGAGACCTGACATCACACGCTCAGGCCTTGCATGCATGGTCTCCGGGTCACTGAGAGTCCTCGGAGGTGACGTTAAGGGGGCAGGGGCCTCGGGCTATTGTAAACATGTAAAAGCCGTGGGGGAAGCAACTCAGCCGGCCGGGGTGAGGCTACACGGGTGAAGTGAAGCCTGAAGATCCATTGCTTTTGACTGGACCCTGACGGGCTCTGCACGCAAATGCTCATTATCTAAAGAGGACCAAAAACCGGGAATGTACAATGCGGAAAAAAGTAAAAGGGATCTTTAGGAGGAACACCTCAGAAACCACCGTTCAAGATGCAAAGAACTTTACTCTTCGGCAGTTTGTGAACGATCCCCGTACGCACTAACTCGACTTGATCAGCCCTTTGGATGGTCGCGGTTGGACGGCTACTCAGTTTCATTACGGAAACTGCACAGTGGTGCTAATGAAGCAAGAGCTTCGGCCCCAGAGACCTGTGGCCAGTCGTCTGGGGACTGGCTGGGGACCCCAGCCCCTCGGAGCTGGTTTCGTCCTCTGTAAAATGGGGGTCACTTCCCCTTTGACACAATGCCACGGGTTGTGATGATTAAACAAGATCAGTCATTTAAATGCATTTTGTAAACTGCAAATGTAAGTATGTAGAGCGTATAAGGAAGGAAATGAGTCTCCTATTTGATCATCAAGAAGCATCACATGAGTAAAAGCAATTTAAATTCCTCTTAAGATGAACTGTAGTTCTGGAACTGAGTGTGTCTAGTAATAAATATTATTCTAGCAATAAATATTTTGGAGTGCTGGGTTTGTGTAATATCCTGTCTTAAGAACCAAAAGAGAAGCCAGAGGAAGAGTAGTGAGCTTGAGCCACAATTGGCGTCAGTTATTTAAAAAAAAAAAACAAAAAACAAAAAGAATTATGAAGAGAGATCCAAAGCCTGTGTTGCCACTGGCGACTTGGCTGACCAGTGCACACGGATGCCGCGACCGGACTGAGGAAAAGGCAGCCTCCGCGGCAAACAGGCCTCCATTGTTTCCTGTTTATCGTCGAACACGTGCACGTTTTTGTAACGTATGAGGCCCTGTCTGGAACACGCTCCTCTAAGAAAGCTGGTACAAGTATGCAGAACGGGGCTGGGAGAGGGAGGCCTTCTGACAGGCACGGCGGTACAGTCAGGTCTTGAAGGGAAGGAGTGAGCGATCCTTAGCGCCCACGGCAAAGGGCCACGTGACTTTTGGAACTCAGTCACCCAGAAAATGTTCATTGACTACGTACTATGTGCCAGCACCATGCTAAGGGTACTGCACGGGTCAAAATCAAATCCCTGTCCTTATGACCTTACATTCTGTTAGGGGAGATAAAACCATAAACCAGGAAAAGTCAACACACTAACAAATAAACAAGTAAATAAATAAGTGAGAGACTCGGAAATATGGTAGAGTGACGAGGCAGCAGCCACATGTCATGGGGTGGCCTGGGAGGGGTTACCTGAGGGGAGTGGAGACCCAAAGGATGCACACAGTGAGGACCTAGGGAATCCTAGTCCAGGCAGAGGGAACAGCACATGCGGGGGCTTTGAGGAGGGCAGAGCGAGGCATGTCCAGGGAAGAAAGAGAAGATAACTCTGGCTGGAGCCCCGTGAACAAGGAAGATGCTGGTGAGATGGGGTGGAGGGTCGGTGAGCGCACACATCTGACCAGGCCTTGTACGCTGAGGGTGGGCGTTTGCGTTTGATGCTGAGCATGACGGGAAGCCACTGGAGTGTGGGAAGGAGGAAGTGGTTTATGGTGTTGGGAGATGACTTTGGCTTTGGTGGTTTGGCAGGAGAGGTGAACGCAGGAAGAGAGGAAGCTAAGAGACTGGTGGGAAGTGATGGCCGTAGCAGAAGAGAAAATGGAAAGGGAGGGGAGAATTCCTCAGGGTCCGGCCACGGGCCGCTGCAATCTGCTCTCCCCTGAAACCGTGGGCCTATTTGGGTCAACTGTGTGCTCTCCACTGACTACCTGGTCTGGAATAACCAGCCCTTTCCTGACCATTTCCTGGAAGCTGTGTCAGGTTGGCAATGAGTTTCTGGAAGAGGTTGGCTGACAATGGCTAAGACAAGCCATTCACAGGAATAATGGGTAGGTAGCTATGTTTTGAGCACCTCTCCAGGCTGGAAAGTTCTAGAAGCCCAAGGGGTCAAGGAGCGGAGCATGGCAGGGGTCCCTAGGCTGGAGATTCACAGTGTGAAGTTCGGAAGTCAACATGTAGGTCAGAGGCAAGCCGAGGGGCCGCTGCACAGTGTTCTGAGTTGAGGAGTTTGCGTGGACGGGGGCGGAGGGTGGTGGTGGCAGCAAGGACAAGATCTGTAGAGAGAGGTCATTGTCATTTAACGAACCAAGGGGTGACCGAGACACTAACAATGCCTTCTGTTTCCTTTTATGTCTAACTCGAGTTATTTTTAGTGGTCTGTAGACTCTCCAGGGATGATAGTAAGATTAGTCTGATAAAATTCTAAAATTCTCATTCCTCTCTGTATTTCGAATACCCCTTTGTAAAGCCTTGTTCCAGCGCAGACTGGCGAGTGTACCTGGCAGCACAGCGGAAAGGAAAGCATGGGCATTTTCGAGTCAAAGAAGCATTTGTTCAAAGCCTGGCTCAGCCAGGTCCTGGCTCTCCTGTCTTGGTCAAGTTATTTGAATGTCCTTAGTCTCAGGTTCCACGCCCCTGGCGTGGGGGTTGTGAGGACCATCAGCCGTCATAAAAGGGCCTGGCCCCTGCTGGGCACATAACAAGTACCGGCATTATAATGATGGGGCCAAGAACGCAGATTTCTTTTCTTGTGAATGAGATAGCTTCTTTAAGAAAAAAAAAAAGAAAAAGAAAAGAAACCTCTTTTCTACATCCATAGCTCACTTCTAGCTCCGACGCACACAAGCAGTTACACAAAGAGGGTCTCGGGGGAGAGGGTGAGTGGGCACCGTCCCCTCCCTGCGTCCTTGTCATTGGCATGACTCCATGCTGACAAAGCTTCAGGAACCACACCCTCATCCCACCCATTCCTTATTTTTTACCTCCCTTTTTGAGGTTTTGGATGGAAACTATTAGTGTGGGGGAAATGACTGAAATATTTTTCCCCAGTCATGGAATTCTGTCTGTACCAAAGCTCCAAGGACCTCAAAGCTCAGCAGGGTGGTGTGCTTATACCTATTTGCTTTTAAAACATAAATGAGGACAGTGCTTTAAACTGAGCTTCTCACTGCGCCCAGCAATGAAAAATTCCAGCCTGTCACTGGTCACTTACGAAATTGGGGAGCAGCAGCCTCCTTTTTGCAGGAGGGGTTCACACTACACAGTCCCCCACTCAGCCCTCCTCCCTTTGTTCGCTTGGTGTTTGGTTATAATTAAGTGCTTCATTCTTGAGGTTTCTTATCCTCAGAGCCTCCCTGTGGAAGAGGAGCTTATTTCTGCCTTTGCAAGGCAGGGGAGAGCCCCCCACCCCCGCCCCGCTGCCTGAACGTTAAATCACAGGCACTGGACTCAGACTGGCCTCTCTTTCCAATCCTTGGGTATCCCTTCCAACGTCTCAGTGTGTGAGTCTCCCAAACCAAGAAAACTGCACTGTAATTTTTTGAATTGCCGCTGTTTATTTCATTGATACCGATAGTTAATATTTCCTTCTTCATGTTTTCTAGGGTGGGGATCCGGAACGAGTCGCCCCAAGGTGTGCCTCTGGTATGCAGGCTGTGTTGAGCTAAAGGCAACTTGAGCCACAGGCTCAAGAGAAACTTCTGCCCCGCCTCTGCTTGAGACTGCCTGCAAGAATTTGAATTCGAGGCCTTGCCCATAAGAATTATCAGAGAGAACTGCTTTTGACCTCTGTATAGGGCAGGGCAAACTTCTATTTACTAAAAGTTGGCTCTTCTTATCACCGTGCAATGACTATTTGAAGTCCCCGAGGCACCTTACCTCATCCTGAGCTCAGGATGGCTTTCTGTCTCCAGCCCTCTCCTGCATGTGGGGTCAGACTCTCTCATGTGTGCAGTTTCATACATATGTGTGTATTAAATTTTATTTTTTCTTGATAATCTGTCACATGTCTATTTGATTATTAGACCAGCTGAAAGAACCTTGAGGGCAGAAGAAATGTGTTCCTCCCCCACACTAGTTTAAGTTAGACTTTGAAAGGTAAAGCCCTATGTAGAGGGAAGAATATTATAAAAAAAATCTTAGCAGTAACTTCTATTTTTAGAAGTTTTGAAAATAAATAGAGGATGGAAATGAGGGAGTCATGAAGGCTAGCAAGAATTAAGGTCTAGAGAGACTGAGCAACCCCAACCCATCCAAATGAAAGAACAAGTCCCAAAGGGGGAGATTAGAACCCAAAGATATCACAGGCTTTTCTCACAAATTAAACTAGTTCACCACGGCCCCAAATCAGTGTCCAAAGTAAGCCCAGGCAACCGTGGAAGTGGTGTGATTTCAGAGACTTTTAAAGCAGCCTGGCTCAAAAATGGCTCCCATCAGCCCTCGCTTCTTATCAGGACGCTCGTCCATGAGTTAGCTCATTTTAACTTCCTTACAGACAGTCAGGAGGTGTCTGGAATGAGTAAACCTGATGTCACCATCACCCAATAGAATGCAGCTATTTTTCATTGGAGGAATGACCACAGTTCTATATTTTCTCTCTCTCACACACACACACACACACACACACACACACAAAGTGTTTTACTAGATTCAAGAAAACAAGATACCCACAAGTGAGGGAAGCTGCATCACATTTTGTTACTAAGATACCAGAGAGAGAATGGCCTATCGCAGCACAGCTAAAAGCAGGCGACGTTGCTGAGCGCAGAGGAATAGACATGAGAAAGTGTTGAAGGAGCAGATGCTGGCGGAACGGGTTCGTGCGTGCCACCGGACTGTGCTTCAAACGCTCAGCATGCTCTAAAAAACAGAGTCTCCTTTTTTCTTTATTGACGAGAAATAAACTAGCCAGTCAAGGGCATCTTAATTTGATATAATACAGTATTGGGTTTCAAAGAACAAATCCGCTCGCCTCAGCTCAAGTCCGAGTCAGTGGTGAGCTAGCGCCAGCAGCGCAAACTCAGGAAAGGTAACCACAAGCACATCTCCGCCTCTGCATTCGGTGACACTGAGAGCTTGACATAGGCCATCGTGGGCGTATTTACACCTTAAAAATTGGCAACTGCTGCGAATCAGGGCCTTGTTGTTTGTCTTTGAAGAGCTGGTTTAGCAGAGCACCACAGTCAAAGGGGCAGGTTGTGGATCATGCCGGAATATCTCCCGGAAGCCTTACTACAGTGTGAAACCAGGTCAGGTCGATTTATCAAGAAGAAAGCCAATAACTTCTTTCAGTGTTTTCCTCAGTCTCTCCAGGACCACATGGCCTGTTTCTCCTCGGGTCTACACATCCCTTCATTCTTTCTGGTTTTCATGGTCACCTCTAATATAGTCAGGTTTGGGTAAAGTCATGTCGTGTGTAGACCTGCCTTTTCTAGAACTGTGACCAGGATAGCGTCCCAAGAAGGGGATGTAGAGACAAGACAAAAATGATGAGCATCTCAGGCTTACAGGAAGCTGGCCAAGGTAAAAAAGTGAGGTGGAAGGATGTTCCGAGCAGATGCAACTGTGTTCAGAGTTGCCAGCACAGGAAATGGAAACCAGGCACGTAGACGAGGCTGAAGAGATGGGCAAGGGCCAGGCCTGAGGGCCTCACGTGTCACGCCGAGGGGCTTGGTTTCGTTCTGCACTTGACAAGGGTTTTAAGTCTGAAAGTATCAACTGGGGGAACCAAGGTCTAGATGGTTCCCGTGGGCACGCCAGGCACTGCGAGGCCCCAAGCCGCAGTGGGAAGAACACTGACAAGGTCGTCAGAAGCTTGAGTTGTGGACGCGTCCACTGACTGAACCCTTCTGTAGCTTGGGGACGTCACTTAGCCTCCCAGTCTCAGTTTCCCTATCTTCAAAGTGAAGATGAACAACACCTACCCACTCACTCCCTCAGAGGGTGGCTGGGAAGGCGAATGATACCATCTATACGAAAACCCTTTTAGGACTGTAAAACGTGGTTCAAGCATAAGGCATTTACTCATCTGTAAAATGAGAGGGTTGGCCTCGATGGGATCTAATGTTCTTGTTCTGCAGTCCTACAACTCTATTATTATCCTTATTATCTGACGATCAGGCTGAAATTATAGGTTTTATAGACCTGAAACACCCTCCTCTCATTTTGCCAAGAAAACGTAATGTGAAGCTCTCAGCCTGGGAAACACACTTCCTAGGTGGCTGTCTCCACAGAAACACCACCAGCCCTGAAGTCACGCAGGAATGTGAGCTGTGTGAATAGGAAGAGGAAATTGATTTACAAACCGGGAATAGAACCAAGCCCCTGAAAAAGGAATAGAGTTTCTCTCTGTACATTACATGTAAACAAGTAACTGAATCCATATTTGGTAACCGCTCTGCTTTTTAAAATATTGCATATTACACTGCAACCGAAATGTCCAACGATTTCAAAGCAGTTTTAGAGAACCGTGGCTAAAACTTAGAGGTTTAGAATGAGGAGGTCTAGAGATCCTTCATTCCTAAATTGCCCTTCAGCCCCAGTGTTTAGTGCTCAGCATCTCTCTCGTGCTTTAGAAAGGGAAGAGGAAGCATATCATTTTTCTAGAAATAGATGTATTACAAGTTGTGCGATGACCGGTAACAGATTGGAACCGCTGCTGACACTCACAAAGGGCTTGCAGTGTGTCCAGCCCTGGGCTGAGTGCTTTACTTGCATCTTCTCGTTTTATCCTCACCACGTGCCTGTGGAGACAGGCACCCTGCTTGGTCTCCCTACACAGAGGAGGAACTGAGCCCCAGGGAGGCTAGGTGACTTGCTCAGGGTCACATGGCCTCAGGATTCAAAGCCAGAGCCTGGCCCCACACTTTGTTCTTGTTATCACCTGGGCCAGCTTGCCTCAGGCTATTTACCATGGATTTTCTGTAAACAGCTTTTCCAAAACAAAAGATAACCTCACAGCTTGTATAGAGGGGTGGTTGGGAAAGGACCTCATGAGGAATAAGGGGCTTGTGATGCGCCATTTGCAACAGTTACAAATGAGCAGGATGTTCAGTGTTCTTTTCTGCACATAATGACTGTCTGTGTTTTCCAAAACAGCCAGCATAAAACACCAGGGACATCAGGTCTCAGGAAAAGCTCAGACTTTCTCAGAGCCTTTTGTCCCGCAAATAAATGGTGAGCTTCCTTCTCCCAGCAAGCAAGGATTTGGAGAGAAGACAGGAATCCCATCCAAAACTTGGTCTCTCCTCAGTGGTTGACCAAATCATCAATTGCAGCTCTTTCTTCCTGTAGTGCAGAGTGGTAAAACTTGGGGAAAGCGAATGAGACCCTGTGGATTCTCTCCCTATTTTCCAAGCAAAACCATTCAATCAAATATCTTTTTCACATGCATTTAAACAGACTTTTAAGATACATTTAGAGAAAAACAAAAAAATAATATTAGATTCTCCTTTCCTTTGGTTAACCGTAAATGTCTGTGAGGCATGAAAACCCACAGAGGGGAGGAAAGTATTGATGCAGCTCAGTCGTCGACTTCTACTTCTGGAACATGATTACCAAGGAGAGCGATCACTGGCATGCATTTATTGAGCATTTACTAAGTGCCTAGCTGCACAGGATAGAGGATAAGGGTAGTAAAATCTTAATTAACAGAGCCCTGGGAACTGAACATTGTGAAAAACAAAGATGCAAACAAAATTCTAAGTAAACTGTGCTGGCAAATCTGCCTGATGGTAGGAATAACATTAGGGGGTGGAGGATTGTGAAGTGGCCCTTCCTCTCTTGCCAAGTTTTCGGGGGTCCTTTCCTCCCCAGGGGCGAAATATCCTCTCTCCCATTTGCTTCACTTTCTCTGTCACGCAACAGACGGATGGTTCCTGTACCTCTGGCTCGGAGCAGGGAATGCAAAGGGAAGCGGGATCCTACTTACGGCTGTGACTCCAGCCAGGACTTACCTCGGTTCCATCGGTCTCCAGTTCCCACCTCTCCAGTCAAAACAGAGTATGATAATGGCCATCCACACTGAAGGGGGGGTGGGGGGGTTGGCCAAGTACAGTTCAACCACAATGTTGTTGCATTTCAAGTCTGTTTCTTCCGATTATGGGTAAAGGGTTTCAGATACCACTAAGCAGGTTTTAGGCAGAAGAAGAGGAGCCTAGAATCACACCGGTCCTGCTTATTATCTAGCTGGCCCTCAAATGTCACCTCTTCAGAGAGTTCTTCTACGACACTAGATCTAATGTTGGTCCCTTATTATATCGCACTCTTTTATTTTATTCATAACACTTAGTATCATAAATTCTCTTGTCTGTTTCATTGTTGTGTGCCCCCCTGCATTTTTCTCTAAGCACTGTGAGAGCAGAAATCTTGTCAGATTTATTTTCTACTCTGTGGCCAGGGCCTAACACACTGGCTAGAACATAGGTTTATCGGTGTCATTGTTGAGTGAGTGAGTGAGTGAATATACTGACCACCTGACTTAGTGCCTTAAGTGTGTTTGATAGAGCAGGTACAGTCGACTAATTAATATTTGACAAGGGAGCCAAGAATCCTCAGGGGAGAAAGGATAGTCTCTTCAGTTAAATAAACCCAGGGAAAACTGGAGAACTGCATGCAGAAGGATAAAATTGGGCTCCTACCTTACGTCACTCACAAAAATTAACTAAAAATGGATTCAAGACTTAAATGTAAGACCCAGTACTGGAAAACGCCTAGAAGAAAACATAGGGAAAAATTTCCTTGACGTTGGTCTTGGCAAAGATTTTCTTGATCTGGTACCAAAAGCATAAGCAAAAGTCAAAAGCAGAAATCAATAGATTGGACTACATCAAACTAAAAAGCTTCTGCACAGCAAAAGAAATAATCAATAAAATTAAAAGACAACCTACCAGATGGGAAAAGATATCTACCAACCACTTACCTGATAAGGAGTAATATCCAAAATATATAAATAATTCATAAACTCAAGAGAAAATATGAGATTAAAAATAGACAGAGGAACTGAATAGATTTGTTCCAAAGAAGACGTACAATATACAAATACTGAATCATTACGTTGTTCACTTGAAATTGGCATGATGTTATATGTCAATTATAATGCAATAAAAAAGAAAACATACAAATAGAAAAGAGGAGTCTGAAAAAGCACTTAACCGTTAACTAATAGTTAACTAAGAGGTATATAAAAGCACTTAACTAAATATCGGGGACTTGTAAATCGAAACCATACTGATACATCACTTCACACCTGTTAGAATGAATGGCTTTTATAAAAAAGACGGGAGATAAGAAGAGATAAGGGTTGGCAAAGACTGGAGAATGTAGAGAACCCCTGTGCTCTGTTGGAGGGAATGTACATTTGTGCAGCCACTATGGAAAAGTGTATGAAGGCTCCTCCAAAAATTAAAATTAGAACTACCATATGATCAGCAATTCCACTTTTGGGTGTATATCCAAAGGAAATAAAACAGAACCTTGAAAAGACATATGCACGCTCGTGTTCACTGCAGTGTTATTCACAATGGCCAAGACGTGGAAACAACCTAAATGTCCATCAAGGGATGAGTGGGTGTGCCCTGGCCAGGTGACTCAGTTGGCTAGTGCATCATTCTGTACAACAGAAAGGCTGAGAGTTCGATTCCCAGTCAGGGCAGATATGTGCCTAGTTTGTGGTTTCAATCCCGTCTGGGCTCATAAGGGAGGCAATCAATGGATGTTTCTCTCCCTGTCGACCCCCACCTACTTCTCTCTCTAAAATCAATAAAACATATCCTCAAGTGAGGATAAAAAAAGAGCACTGAATGGATAAAAAGATGTGGTGTATATATACATGTAATGAGATATTATTCAGCCAGAACAAAGAAGGAAATCCTGCTGTTGGAGACAACATGGCTGAACATCGAGGACATGGTGCTAAGTGGAAAGAGTCAGACAAAGAGAAATACTGCAGGATCTCACGTACTTGTGAAATCTAAAAATCCAAACTCACGGCACCAGAGCTCAGAGGGGAGGTTACCATGGGCTGAAGGAGGGAGGAAATGGGTGGATGCCAGTCAAAGGGGACACGTTATCAGATAGGTAAGTTCTGGGGATCTCAGGTACGACGTGGCAGTTGTAGTTAATAACACTGTATTACACACCTGAATGTTGCTGGGAGTGCATCTCAAATGGTCTCACCACAAAAAAGAAACAGTAATTACATGTTGCAATAGAGATGTTAGCTAATGCTATGGTGATCATTTTGCAATAATAAGCGTATCAAATCAACATGTCGTGCACCTTAAAGTTAACACAATGTTATATGCGAACTGCATCTCACTGAAGCTGGGGTGGGGAGGGGGCAGGAGAATGTGGTTGGCGGGGGTGTGGAGGTTCAGAGAGGTCACAGAGGGTCTCTACACCTAGACCAGGGATGGGTAAGCTACGGGCCAGGCGCCTGTCTCCGTACAGTTTGCTGAAAAACAGCCACACCCAGCACTTCACTCACTGTCCACGGTCACGTTCACGCTCTGGTGCAGGCTCGAGTAGTTGCCACAGAGACCTCAGTGCCTGCAATCTAAAAATATTTATAGTCTGGCTTTTTAAGAAAAAGTTTGCTGCCCCTGCCCTGAACTTGCCCCACGGGAGCTGAACTGAGACTGTTAGCTGCCCAGGTTGTGAGCTATTTGGGCGGAAGTTAGTGAGAAATCTTCCTCAGTAAGACATGTTTGCCCCCCTTCATGAATACGCACTCTCTTTCAGAGTACAATTTTAAATCAAAAACCTTTTTTACTTCATTTTTTAAAAAGTTTCATCACCTAGCTCTGGCTGGTGTGGCTCAGTGGATTGAACACCAGCCTGCGAAACAAAGGGTCACCGGTTTGATTCCCAGTCAGGGCACATGCCTGGGTTGCAGACCAGGTCCCTAGTGGGGTGTGTGGGAGAGGCAACCACACATTGATGTTTCTTTCCTTCTTTCTCCTTCCCTTCCCCTCTCTCTGAAAATAAATAAATAGAACATTGTTTTAAAAGTCTAATCACCTAAAGACAAGCTACGTATTGTCTTAGTCAAGATCGGCTAGGATAGGCTAGGTCGAGCTGCAGTTAATGAACAACGGGGAAGCTTAACGGTTTAAGCAGTCCGGTTCATCTCCCACCCCCAGTTCATTTCCCGGGTGGGGTGGCAGGGGCCCTTCACATTGCAGTCATGCAAGAACCCAAGGCTGATGGTGGCCCATCTCCGCTCTACTTCCACAATTTCCAAAAATGGGAGCAGGAGACTGCAGTGAATCACACACAGGATTTCAAAGCCTCTACCTGGAAGTGACACATGCCACTTCCATTCACATTTTACTGCCAAAGCAAGACTCATGGCCACCTCTCAATTCATCAGAGTGAGGACAGACGTACAGTCCACCCACTGGAGTGGGCACTGAACAGTTGTGGGAACTTTATAATTATCTATCCTTATCTCTAAGTGTTAAATTAGGAGGGAAGGTAGTAGATTAGAACCAAGACCCTGAACTCTAATCCCAGGCAGAATTGGATCCATGGGAATTAAAGCAAAAAATGGGGGCCCCTTTCCTAGGTCCTGCTCCCTGAAGTGCCTTGAGAAACCGCAGGCTTGGAGCACCATTGTTTAAACATGCACACATACACACAAACTCTGGAATTGCAGAGAGGCTGCGATACACTATTAGGTATGTTGTTGACTTGAACATTTAAACCTCTATTGCAGCCAAAATAGTCTAGCAAATAATATCAAAACAATACTCAGTAATTTGAAACTTTTCGAATTGCTCTGAATCTATGCATAACTCACAAGGCTCCGAAAGCTCTCCCCAGGTCTGGCTGCCGCTGGGAGCGCTCTGCATTCCTTCACACGTGCAGCATGCCTCGGTGCGCGGCGTAAGAAATGTTTGTCTTCCAAAGTCTCCACATCTGGGGTGGGGAACTGTCCGGCCTGGGCTTTCAGCGTCTCATTCATTTCACTCCTAGAAATTAGTGGAAGCTTAAGAAGCCAAAAAAAGTGAGCATCTGGGGTACGGATTCTGCTAGGAGCAGAGGTCATGGCGCAGCAGGGGAAAATCAATCTTCCGCTCCTGGTGAGAAAAGGAACACAGGGAGGAATTCTATGGAAAGAGATAGGGACATTCTTTAACCATCTCACTCGGGCCCAGGACTGAACTTGGTTACAGTCAAGCAGCCAATGCCATTGGCCCTCTGCAGCTGTGAAGCCCTACATGGTCATCTAGAGAAGTCAGGACGACGTCCATTAGTCTGTTCAGGCCACTTTATCCAGTTATCCAGAAGATTAACTTTGACCTGGAAAAACGAAAGCTTCATATCCAATGACAGAAAGCAGACCCTCGGGATGAGTGTTGCCAGGAGAGGGGAGGTGTGTCCTGAAGGGGAAAATGAGCTGCCTCGGTTTGGTAGGGTTCTCTCGACTAAATACCATAGACCCAGGGGGTGTGGGCGGGATTGGCTTCCAGGGGCCTCTCTCCTTAGCATGCAGCTAGTCACCGTCTGCCTGCTCCTGCAGAGGGTATCCCTTTGTATGGGCACACTCCTGCCGTCTCTCTTCTAATCTCTTCTTCTCTCTGAGAAGGCCGCCTTCCACCCTCATAAACCATCTTGCCATACATGGGTCCTTGAATGCTCTCCTTGTGATCCCATGGAAGAGCCTGATTTCCACCCACAACACCAGGATCAGCAGATGCCCCAACGCAGCCCCGGGCTTCAGAGTTTGCTGACCACTCTGGTTTCAACCTTTTTTTTTTTGCCCCCTGTGAATCTCAGTTTCTTATAAGTTTAGCTGTGCTTTTAACCAAGTGTTTGGTGTATATTTTGCAGGGTTTTCACGTATGTGTAAGGGAAATTTTTCAGAATTTCCAATCAGCTATGCTGCTCAAGGCAGAAGTCCATTCCGAGGCTCTGCAGGCTGGGCTTCTGCAACCACTTCCACCTTCTCCAGTTATGTCTCAAACGACTGTGCTCATGCTTCTGTTTGGGGATACAGCGTGCATCCTTTCCTCTGCGTGCCCGTGTGTGAGATTCCAGGACCCCGTGGGAATATTGCACTGTAGCAAGTAGAGCTGGGCCATAGTTTTGACTCTGTCTCTTAGACAAATCTTTAGAACTCTCTGTAACTTACTTTTTTAGTCTGTGAAATAGGACAGTAATTATTGCCTTACTTATGCTTTTATAACTGGCAGGAGTAAAATGTGACAAGTGGTATGAAAGCCCTTTGCTGACACTAAACCACTGTAACGAATGACAGAATCCAGCTCACCTTCTGAAGGAAGATACACTGCACTCTCATGAATCGGCTCGTGGGGTGGCATCTGCCTCATCAGGGTATCCGGATTCAGCTGTGAGGACTAAAAATAGTTTTTAGTGACCTAGCACATAGTGTATACTACTGGTCTCTTCCTTCTGCATGTAAACAGCATGATCCCACAGTAAAGAGAAAAACAAACTCTTTAAATACAAGTTGTGTATTCCTGCACCTTAGGAGTTCGGCCTATCTAAATATTTGTGTTCACTCAGTTTTATTTAGTTCGCTCTGTCTCTTTTTTTCTTCGAGCTCTTTTCACGTTGTTAAAAAACACAATTCAGTCAAGTACATATGAAGATCGAATTGGCTTTATGAAGCGATTCATGAGTCAAACAGCATCCCATCCAGCAACGAGAAGAGCGCTCTGCGGGGTTGTATGGAACGGAAGGTTTGTACGGGCAGAAGGGTGAGGCAAGGGAGAGTGTAGCAATGAAAAGAAAGACTTATTCTTGGACCTGGACATCTCTTTCTTTGGGAGAAGAGAATTGGAAGGGTTTTATTATACAGATTGCCTCTTCTGTCTGGAGGGTGGTGTGGGTGGAGGGGCGAAGAGAGCCCACAGGAGAGATTATCTTACTGCTGCTGGACTAGAACATTCCAGACTAGGTGACTCAGATGATGTGACTGGGAGAGGCTGAAACTGAGATTAGATCAGGTATTAAATCTAGATTGGGTATCATGGGTTTTCATATCACTGATGCTATTCTGGGACTGTCATTTTCTGGTTCACACCACCGTCCGAGCTCCTCAGGCCAGACGCGTGAGAAAAAACCACTTTGAAAACTGCCCTCTGCTGCACCTGCCCACCTACGTCACCTCGACCAGGGGAGCCCGCTCAGAACACGTCTAAGTGCCCTCTTTTGCCGCTGTGTGAGTCTTCTGCCAGCGGCCTGCGCCCTGGGGAGGGCAGTGACGTTCTGTCTTCTCTGTGGACGGTGGCGGCCTGCCCACATGCACATGCCGGCCTCTGTATTTTAAAACTCATGAGGGTTTGTTTTACCCCTGAAGCATCTCAGAGCTTTGTGACTCGATGTGGCTCCTCAGCCCAGCAGTGTCACTGAGAATGCATTAGACACGCAGACTCTGGGGCCTTCCTTCAGACCTATTGATCCCGATTCTGCTCTTTAAAGAGATTGCTGGGGATGGGTAGGCACGTTACAGTTTGAAAAGCACTGTTTTCAAAGTTTTCACCCTAAAAGAACATCTCTAAACCCATAATTTGCAAACACATTGCGTGTCAGAGTCACTGGGGATGCCTCTTAAACATGCCGATTCTGTGACCCGCCCACGGGAGATGAGGCGGTATTTCCACAGACTGGCTAATCCACAGACCACACTCGGAAAGAGGCAGGGTCTTCTCTGTGCTTGACCTGAGCCGAAGGTGTTTTTAGCATGTTCGGGAGATTCACTTCTGACACGCTTGTCTGAGTGTAAGTTCAGTAAATTTTATTGCTTTTCCTTTCAAATACTCCCTCCAAGGATTCCTTGAACAAGCCTTCTAGGTCTTCAAACTTATTCTCCAGGTTTTCCCAAGGGCAAACATAGCCACCCTCCTTCTGACGGCCTGGTGTGTGTCTTCACCTTGGGCTGCATTCAGTGAAGATGGTCCCAGATGCATCAGAGCACCTGGGGAGGAAGCAAGCGAGCACCCACTTGACCCCGTGTGGGTACAGACACCACACCGTTCTCTCTGTACCTGCTGAACAAGGGGAGGAAAGAAAATGGCATTAAAAACATGGCGAAATATTTTAAATGGCTATTTGATTAGATCCCTGTCACTTAATTGTCTCCCATCTTCCTGCAACAAGAATACACTCACAAACCCCTGTCTGAGCAGAGCATTCAGTCTGGGTTCAAGTTCTAGCCCTGATGTGTCTTACTGTGTGACCTTGGGCAAGTTTTCTAGTCTTTCCTAGTCTATTTCCTCATCTCTAAATGGAAATAATAAGAGTATTGAGGGGAAGCAGAGTTTGTCACCCTAAAATATGACTTAAAATATGATTATTTTAAGCTGTTTACTTTCAAGAAACAAAAGACTCAGGAAAAAACCTTTGACCTTCACCCTAAATGCCTATAAGAATTTAAATAGACCTTCCTGCCCAGGAAGGGAGATAACATCACAGATAACTGAGGTGTAATATAACAAGTGTGTGATTGACAGAGGTTTGATCAAAGTCCTCTCTGTGTCCCCTTGTTAAAGACAGTTTGGCAAACATTTATTTACCAAGCATTTGCTTTCCCTTCTCCATGTGAATTGTCTTTCTGCCCTTTGAAGTCCCAAAGCCCCACCTTCATCCCGCACCCCCTTCTCCTTAGCTCAAGATGCCAAACAAGTTCAACTGCCTGACCTGTGCCGGGGTCTCATGTTCTTATTGGACCCTTGTATGTACATATATAATACATTTGGCCATTTTCTCCGGTTAGTCGGTCTCATAATCAATTCAATTATTACTCCAGCCAGAAGAACTTAGGAAGGTAGGAGGAAAATTTACCTCTCCTCCCCCACAATATCTACCCCATAATGTGGTTGGGAGTGTTTTCAGAGGCAATGCTTGCCAAGTATTCAGCTGAAAAACAAGCACTGATAAACGTTAACATCTTATCAGAAGATGCTCTGGCAGAGGTGACTAGATGATTCTCTATGGTGGACTGGTACTTTAGTGGTCCTCAGTGAACTGTGCTTCCTTGCACACATGCCCCTGTGTAATCCCTTTGACTCTGGGCTTGGCCGTGTGATTGGCTTTGGCCAGTGGGGCCATGCCATATATGATATAAGTGGAAGCTTGATAAGCATGTGCACATTGGATCTCCTTCTCTTGGAATTCTTCTTGGAACTCAGCCACCAGGGAGCCCAAGGAGCCTTGTGAAGGAGAACTGAGATCTCAGCCAACTGCCTCTAGCTGAGCTCCAGGCGGGGACCAGCACCACCCCTGCTGGCTCCAGGAGTGAGGTCACCTCAGATCACATGGCTGTTCAGCACCCCAGCATATACCACATGGTACAGAATCATCTGGTCAACCCACAGAGTCATCTGGTCAAACCACAGTATCATGAGAAATAACAAATTGTATTACATTATTTTTTAAAGTCATTAAGTTTTGAGTCTCTTTGTTTTACAGCAACAGACAAATCCAACATCTATTATCTCTCTTTTTTCCCATTAGCAGAACCCCAATTTTATTTGGTGTGCAATATACCCAAGTAAAAATCTATACTTCCTTCCCTTCCTTTCAGAGGGGAGTGAACATGTGACACAGTCTGGGCCAATAAAATTAAGACATGAGGTAGGGCTTTCAGCAAGTCTCCCTATGAGGGGCAGACTGCACTGGCCTGTCCACTATTCCCCTTCTTCCTGCCTGGAACACAGGTGTGCTGCTGGAGGTGGGGAAGCGGGCTCCTCACAACCAGGGAAAATTCTGGAGAATCGCAGAGACCTCAGACCTGGCATCCTTAAGACACTGATTCAAACCAAGTAAGTTTTCAAAATACGAAAAAAACAAACCTCGTTTTGTTAAAGCCATTATAACAGGCATTGTTTTCACTGTAAGAGGCAGGGGATCCCAACACCCATAACGTTTCAAGTGCAACGTTATTCACTAGCATGGAAGCTGCATAGCATCGTCCTTCTTAACCCAGGCTGCACATCCAAATAGGAATCTCTATCGGTGGGGGTGAGTTTACTCATATTTTGATTCCCATAGCACATGGCTTCGTAAGATTTTTAGCAGAATTGTATGCCTCACATTTTCAAGAACAAACTTGCCAGGCAATATGGCTTCGCAAAGCGACGGAGTAGTGCTAAAGAACTAGAAAGCAGCATGAAGTCATTTGCTGTCTGCTTTTGGTGATTCTTTGTCCATGCATGTCTGTAGGTCATCTCTCCAAACAGTCTAGAAACTCCTTCAAGGTCAAGAGCATCTCCTATTTCTTATTTCTATGTGTGTTCAGTGCTGTACCTTATATATTAGTTGATAAAGTTTCCATATAAGACTTAGCAAATAGTACCCTAGAAATGTTTAAACTAGAGCCCGTGACATTTAAAATAACAGTTGAATTGATTTTGCTACATACCACTATTTTACTTCACCCCAGATTCTATGTACCTCTATGCTTCTCCTATTAGTGATAATTATCAATATTATTTCTTTACCTCTTACTCTGCGCCAGGCATTATTGTATGTACTTCATATGTATTAAATATTTAATCTCCAAAATAACCCAAGAGTCAGGTACTGATAATAGTCCCATTTTGCAGATGAAGAAACTGAGGCCAAGAGAGATTAAGTGGTCTGCCCGAAATTGCACAACTAGTAAGTGGAGAAGTCAGGGTTCAAACACACTATCCGACAGGGTCTCTCTCCCTTCCTTCTTCCTTCCTTCCTTCTTCCCTCCCTCCCTTCCTAACATTCTTTCATTTCTCATCTTTACCCCATGTTTAAAAACAAAGAGAAAATAAAAGAGAGTTCATCGCAATGGCCACCCAGCAGCTGACAACTGCTTTGAGCCGGAGAAGCTGCTTTTCAGGCCACGCTGGGAGGACTGCTGGCCAGATTATAGCTTCTCTGTTCGCCGATGCCCTGCAGAGCTGGCCTCGCACATCTATTCCCAACTCTCCCCCAAATACCCACCATCTTCCGTCCCTCTGAATGGAGCATATGAGTAAGAATGCCCAGACTCTGAGCAGAAGGCAGTGTGGCCAGGGAGCGAGAGTCCGGAGGAGAAAGAACATCCTGAATGTTCTCATAATTTGTATTTCTTAATATGAGCGTGTGATGTTGGATGTGAATGGAGAGTCCTCTTAAGGCACACAGTTTAAATTAAAATGTTTTAAAATACTTCCCAGATGTCCACAAAGCAAATATGAGACCCACTCAGACCTCCATCTCCCTCCCTTTGTCCCTGGCCCCTGGGTCTTTTGGTGGCAAGTTTCCCAGACCAACTCAGTGCCAATTTAGTCTTCTGGTTCCCCCAAAGGGCCTTCAAAATTCCCTTCCCTGTTATATAATTTGACAGGACAAGCTCCCCTCAGGTTGGCCAATAGTAACCTCAATAAACTTAACACCCAAACCCTGGCCCCTCCTTTTTATCAGTCTATTACTGTGAAGCCAATTTGCCTTCCCGGCACTTACGTTCTAAGGGTCCCAGGAACCCACGATAGGAAGTCGCCCTCCTTGTCCACAGAATTCTTCTACTGTGATCTCGCTGGCTCCCCAAAGTCATTCCTCCTCTCCCTGGCACGTCACAGGGCGACCAGAGACATGTTCACGCTCTTAATCTCCTCGTTCCGAAGCTCAAACAGGAAGTCTGGAACCATAAATTACAGGACTGTCTTTGAAAGAAAAGGCAACAGAAGAATCATAACTTCACCTTAGAAGAACCTCCGTCCCCAATGTGAGAAACCTGCTGAAGGCACATATTTGGATAGTTGAGGAATTTGTATTGAGGCAAAACAAACAGAGGACTTGTGGAATTTCGTTAAATATCTTCGCAGTGCAGTCATATATCTTAAGCACTCACAGTCTGCTGTGGAAAATGTCTCTTAAAAATGCGTTCCCTCACATCGCTGAAAGATGAATTTTGCAAACAACAAGCACTCCACGCGGCGACTAAGGACTTTAAAGAGAGCAACAAAAATGGAAAAGTAGAAATGAATGACAGGAGCTAAATGGCTACAAAACATTTGAAAGACATAAACAAGAAGCCGTAACAGATGCTAAGTAACTCAGCAGAAATAGTACAGGTTTACTCTGGGTGCGCTATTTGGGTAGGGGAAAAACAGGAATTAAAATATCTCGTAGGCAGAACTTGATCTCGGTGAAGAAGACAAAAAACCGAGAGCTCAGGTTTAATGCTATAACAGAAAACAAGTGGCCCAGGCCAACAAAAACAGCGGCTTGGTTAGATTCACTCCATCAGGAAATCATTCCGGAGCAATGACTTTTGCACGGGCCTGTGCAAGAGCCACCTCACCCACTTCACCTGGCCTCCCTTCGCTAAGTCAAGAACCAGATGCTCCAGGCAGGGCGGGGGCAGAAGATAAAGCGTGGACTCATGCCCCCATAATCTAGGGAGAGAGCATAAAGTGTCGGTGCCTGGGCCCCACACCAGACCACTTTAGTCGGAATTGTAGGGGATGGGGCCAAGACAATTGGTGGTTTTTAAAGGCAGGTGACTTTCATGGGTGGCCAAGGTCATGACCCACTGTGGAGGATGAAAGAAAAGCTGTGCCTGGCACACTCGTGGGTTTACATGCCAAGTTATTGCTTCTGACTGTGCAGCTTTGTGAAAGCCCCTTCTTTTAGCCTGTTGATAACATTTAACCACCTTCTAGATGTTTACGAGGTCCTCACAGTGCCCTCCTCCACCGCCTCAATAGGAGAGTATTTTCTGGAATTTCTGACGCGCATAGCGGAACAACCAACTTGGCAGCACAATGGCTATTTCGATTATCTTAAAATGTTTCTTTCGTGAAAGGGGAGGCCACCAAGATTGAGCTTTTGGTGTTTGTTTTCTGTCCCACGGTGATGACAGCTGGGTTCCACTCCTCTTTATCCAGTCTTCCACCAGAAGTGGGAGAAGTAATGAAGTCACTATGAGAGCAGTGTATAAACAGAGGCAATCCGGAGGCAACCCAGAGTGTGGGTAAGATCCTTCTGGAGCTGGCATCCCACACTCTGATGCTTGGCCCCAGTCTTCCTGCTTCTATGATTTGGGCAGTTGCTGGATCTATTCAAAACACAGTTTCGGGCCCTGGCTGGTATAGCTCAGTGGATTGAGTGTGGGTTGGGAACCAAAGGGTCTCAAGTTCAATTCCCAGTCAGGGCACATGCCTGGGTTGCAGGACAGGTACCCAGTGAGGGCCATGTGAGAGGCAACCATACATTGCTGTCTCTCTCCTCTCTTTCTCCCTCCCTTCCCCTCTCTCTAAAAATAAATAAATAAATAATCTTTAAAAAAACCCCAAAAACGAAAAACCACAGTTTTGGTCCTGGCTGCTGTGGCTCAGTTGAGCGCTGGCCTGTGAACCAAAGGGTCATAGGTTCAATTCCCAGTCAGGGCACATGTCTGGGTTGTGGGTCACATCCCCAGTAGGGGGCGCATGAGAAGCAACCACGTATGGATGTTTCTCTCCCTCTCTTTCCTTCTCTAAAAATAAATAAATAAAAAAAGTTTTTTAAAACCCCCCAGTTTTGGTATCCATAAAAACAGGATAATACTCTATCCTGCTGCAGTGAGGAATCAGACAAACTACATCTACTAAAATCCTCAATCCATACTAGCTCTTACAGAGGTGGGACTGAAGTTAAGAGTGAAGGCTCTAAAGCCAGACTGCCCTAGCTGGAACCCCAGCACTTCCTAGCTGTGTCTTTGGGCAAGTTACTTAATCTCTCTGGGCCCAGCTCCCTCATGTAGGCGAAGGTGATAATGACGATACTAATAGGGTTTGTATAGGGACGAAATGACCTAACATTAGGGTGGCCTGCCATCTCAGTTTGCTCAGGACAGGTCTAGTTTATGCCTTTTGTCCTAGTATCTTGGCTGGTTTAGAATTTGCCTGCACCATTTTCCTCTCAAACATGTGACAGGTATAACATGTCCCACATTGGCCCGTTCGGTGTACAGCCACTGTCTGGTGCGTATATCACTCAGGAAAGCGTCTGGTATGGAGCAGATGCTAAATGTGTGTTCGATGCTAACATTAGCTCCTAGAGCGGTGCTGTCCCAGAGAAATCTAATGCAAGCCAGATATTTTTACTTTTGTAGTTAAACACATTTTAAAAAGAAAAAAGGAATAACTGAAATCAGTGACAATAATATATTTAACCTAATATATTCAAAAATATTAACATCTCAGTATGTAATCAGTATAAAAATTAGTGAGGAATTTTTCTTTTGAAAATCTGGTGTGTGGTTTGCATTTATCACACGTCTCAATTTGGACTAGTGCTATTTCAAGTGGTCAGTAGCTTAGTAGACTGGTGGACTCATGAGTGACATCTCAGGTGCTGACATGTGGCTAGTGGCTGCCATTCTGGACAGCATAGTTTTGCAGACTTTAAATTCCCCCTGTGAGTTGATAGGCCAGTCTTAAGATCTTCTCATGTCTGTAATGTCAAGTGTGAGATGTTGAGCTTCTCTGCCATATTGCTCCAAGCAGGGCTCCGATGCAGCGCTTTGGAAAGCACTGTTGCCAAGCATCTTAGTCTTACATCCTGAACAGACGCCCAAGGTCACTGAGAAGGAAAGTACAGTAACTTACGCTTGGAAAAATCTTTGCTGGCTTCCTGGCAAATGAAAAACCATGGCCAATCAGTGTTTGCAGGCTACTTTATTACCATGATCTTATTTTAAATTGTGAAAAGTAAGGCTGAAGTTACTTTATTAATTTCTCCCATGTCACAGTTTCTTCCTAGTTGAAAACATTCCCAAGAAAATACAAAAGAACAAAAAGTGGCTTTTCTATAAATATTTGGGCTTTTTCCTGTAGATTACTTCCCTCTGACCTTCGGATTGTGTTTTAGTTTCATTCCCTGGACCAGTCCCATATTTACAAATTCCCCGCAATCATGCAGCCTCCTAGCGGACCCAGAAGCACAGTGAGACCCTGATCACACACCAAATACAGCGAAGCGTTACTTTTTGGCTTTTGTGTGATGCCTATCTCTATTTCCTCCTTTAGGGATAGGTTCTTGTGACCCCAACAAGGTTTAGCTTTGGTTACCCAGAAGTTCATAATCTAGGAAGACTGATGAGAGACAGAGCAAGAAAGAAGGAATGTAGTATCATGGAATTTCAAAAGTGAAAACTTGGCCCTACCAATCAATGAATTTCATTTATAGTTTGGAGTTGATGATCTTCTTGGTACGGCGAGACTGACCCGCTAGAACCATTCAAGAACAACGCTTTGCTGAAAAAATGGAAGGACGACATTGCTTGCGAAGGCTCTTTAAGCTAACAAAATGGGCTTAGGACATCAGAGCTGGAAAACTTCTCAGAGGCCATGCAATTCAGAGTTCTCTTACCGATTAGGAAAGTGGGACCAGGAAAGGGTTACACACCTGGTGAAGTTCAAATGGCGAGTTAGGAAAAGAGAGTGGTCGGGACACCTGGCCGCTTGCTCTGATCACTCCTAGCGCTGCACATCACACCAGTTACCTCGACTGGGGGTCATTCATTCCTCTAGTAACAGACCACATGCGTTTCCTCCCCAAAAAGTTTTTACCAACTTTATGCAGGTTAGATAGTTTATGTTTTTTTTTTGAAGTTGTCACTTAAATATTTACTTATTTTTTAATATATAATCTGTATTATATTTTTTCCATTACCATTTCATCCCCTTATACCTCCCTGCCCCCAGCAATCGCCACCCTGTGGTCCCTGTCCATGAGTCCTTCTTCTTTTTCCTTCTCTCACACGCTTTTACTCGGGCCTGGTCTCTATCAACCAGTGTTGTTTCCAGGTATCCTGAATCCAATTAGCATTTCCAAGAGGCCTGGGGGTGGTGGGGGGAGGGAGAACCCCCCCGCAAACCAAAAACCAGGAGAAGACTGTTCAGTCCCATTCTTGACCAGCAATCCCCCTGCCAGAGGCTGCATTTCAGCTGCGGTCTGAGTTTGGGGGTGGGGACGGGGAATCCGGAACAGGGGCTTGGCACATCACACTGACTATAACAGTCCTTTCCTCCTCAACAATCCTTCACCCAGAGCTGGACTTGCTGATGTCAGACGGGGGGCTTATGAACTAAGGAGAATGGAAATACTTACGCCACCCAGGGAGCCCCAGGGCTGACACAGGCAGGTAGGCCCACAGGCCGCCGGGACAGGCCCCCACAATGTAGAAGAGAAAAAAAGGAGAGACAGGCCTTCTCGGAATAAAATAAGGCTGGTGACCTTGCCTTACACAATGAGTGCTTAATGTTTGATGTTTTAACTCCTTCAGCTACAGAATATACACACGTCAACCTTCCAAGGCGGCATGGTATACACCCTCTACGGCACTTCATCGCCCACCCTCCCAGCTGCCCCTGCTTGAAGGAAGAGACTGACCTGCTAGAAGCAGAATGGAAAACTCCTAAGCAGCAGTGTGGCTCCTGCCCACCCCAATACCCTACAGTGCACAATTACTGTGAACCCCAAAGAAAAACTGGCCCATAGAAATTGCCAGCATTAAACCAAAAGAAAAGTTTACCCGTTCCCTTTTCCTTTAGAGGGTGACTTTATCTGAATAGGATAAAAGACAGGAAGAGGAGTATACATATTGTTTTAAACTGGCTGTTCATCCCTTCCCTAAGGAATCTCTGATGTGTGATTTAGGAAGTGAAGCCCACGCAGGTAGTTAGTTACACAGCTTTTGTTAATTTGATTAAGTCACCAGTTAAAGCTCAGACAGGCTGTTTCCTTGGCTGGTAGGGGGTTTGGGCCTGGGGGATGGAGGATAGATAAAGTCTGACCCTTAGAGAAGATCTGGCCAAGACATCACAGCAATGAATTGAACTCTGTTAAGGCCAATTTTACTTTTGTTGTATTTTATTTTAAGTTCAGTTGAGTTAGAGGGACTCCCACCAGAAAGGACTCATACCACTATTTATTCCAGGAGGCTTCCTGTCCTATGCAAAGAATGCAGAAGTAACCCGGAGAATGGAGGGGCTTTGGTCAACAAAGACTTCTTAAACCATAAGCTGGGTGGCATGACTAGAATGAATGGAGAGGTCGTCCCAAATTAAAGCAGGTGGAGGGCTTTGAAATCCTTGGAATTCAAGGAGACCATCGCGTTCAAACGACGGTCTCGGCCTGCTGGGGAAGGGAGAGAGGTTGCAGGGGTCCTGGGAGGAAGGCCTTACCGCACCCCTTTGCTTCGAGGCACTGCTTTGAGGGCGCCCCGGTCGTGCCTTTCAGCTCAGGCAACGCCGAACGCTATTTTCTGTTGTCACCTGAGGAGTGTAGGGAACAGTCACTCCAACCAATTAGTTCAGCCCAGAGACTTTGAGCACATTCTCTCTACTTCACTTTCTGTTCAATCACTGGAAAATATAACCGATATGATTCTGGTTAGAAGGCGCCCGGATCAGTAACACTCCCACGACCACAAACAACTTTGGAAATGAATACTACTCGGGAACTCAGCCGTCCTAAGCCTGGGAATCACAGTACGGGTCCTTTCCAGTAACTTCAGGTGATGACGATGAAACACATCCGCGGGGAAGGGTCCCACGATCCACGCAAAACTAGGAGCAGGCCACCGCCACCCAGGGCTCGCTGCCCGGTCCTGGGCAAATCCCGCAGGTCGGGACCGGAGAGCCTGGCCAGGTCACCTGACTCGCGGAATTTAGGGCCCCGCAGGGTGGAAGGGGAGGGGAATGGTTAGCACCTCCCTTCCCGCTCCCGCGGGATCCGGGTCGGCGGGGCCGGCGCCGGGCGGCCACGTGGTGGTGCTGCCGCTGCCCCCGCCCCGCCAGCCCAGCCCCGGAGCCGCTGCGCCCACTGACCCCCGCAGCGGAGGAGGAGGAGGGACCGAGGCGCAGGAAGCCGGGCAGGAAGCAAGCCCGGCGGCCGCGTTTTCCTGGGGAAGCGGCGGGCGGGGTGGCGCAGCCAGCGGGGCCCGGGAGCAGCTGCGGTCTCCTGGATGGGGTGAGTGCGCAGCGCGGAGAGTTGGGAGGCTCCCCGGAGCGAGGTCCCCGGCTCCCGTCCCCGTCTTTGTGTCTGGGGCTCTGGCGGCGACGGGAGCCCGGGACGGCGCGCGGGGCGGAGCGGCTTAGCGGGTGGCAGCGAGGGTCCCGCCACTACTCTCTCGTCCCTCGCCGGCCGGCAACTGTCTGCGGAGGGCAGATTTGGGGGACAGGGGAAGAGGAGGACGGTTGGGATTCGAGTAGTGGGAGGACCGAGAGAAGTTAGAAGAGAGGTTTTTCTTCCACCGGCCCCGACTCGAGAGCCAGCCAGGGCAGGGCGCGGGGCTACGGAGGAGCGAGCGCGGGTGGCAATGAATGACCGGCCCCCGGCAGGGCGTGCTGCGTGCGCCCTGGAGCTGCACCCTTTCCCACCTGCCCGGCCCGCCCGGCTCTTCCCGATCTCCGCTGCCCGGCTCGACCCGCCTCCGCGCTGAACTTGGAGGAGCTGAGGAGGAAGGCGGGAGCGGGAGCCTCTGGGTGGCTCCGGCGAGCGAGGGTCCGCTATTGTTCCATTTCTGACTCCAGGAGCCCTTCGGCTGGCCCCGGCGTGCAGGCGAGGCCACCCCGGGCTTGCGACTGCCTCCCGCTGCTCGTTCCCGGTCCTCCTTGTCCTTTTCCCGCCGCAGGTCTGAGGGCGGCGGGGAAGGAGGGATGCTGGAGTTTGGGCAGACTCCGAGCAGCTGGGACTTCGGGAGGAGGGAGGATGTGGAGCAGCGAGAGGGGCACATGGGCCGCCATCTACCCCAACCTCTGCCGAGAGGTTATGTACCCTCCCTACCCACCTTCCCTTCGCTGCCGGCCAGGCAGGTTTGTGCCCGCGGTTTAATTTCTGCACTTTGCAGGGTTCAGCAGTCAACCCCTGGCTCACGCTCTCCTTTGCGTTTGGACCTCGCATCCCCCTTTGGTGGAGTGGCCGGGGTCGGGGGTAGGGAGCTCAGAATTTGGAGAGGCAGCTGACGGGGCAGACGGAGCCCAGTGTAAAGTGCAGGAGTTACAGCAGACCCCCCAGGGACGGGGGCAGAATGTCCAGGCTTTCGCTCCTTTAAGGAGCCCGGCCCAGCGCAACTTTCCAACGGTGATTGGGTTAGACCTGCGGATTCCAGGCCACTCACCGGCACCAGTGGCTTCCCTTGGCCCAGGCGCACAGGTCTTTTGAATGGATCTGCGTTTTTCTTGCGGCAGAGGAGAATCCCAAGCCCCCTGGGATGAGGAAACTACCAGTTCCCTGGAGAATGTGATCTCAGACTCCAAGAGTCTGGCAGAGGGAGGAGCTGCTTTTGCGGATCAGGGCTCAGCAGAAGCTCCTCTTAGCGAGGACAGTCTCACCTACTTGAGGTTTGAACCAAGTTGGAGAAGACATAGTGCATCACTGGGAGGCTGGATTTGGGTTGCTCTGTCCCCAGTCTGAGGTCCCTGTTTACGGGTGTGGCTGGGAGTTTTATTACCAATGTGTGTAATCTGATCATCTTTTCTTAATGATGCCTGACCAGCGTCATATTTTTTTTTCTCCTGTGCTTGTAAGATAGATTTCACATGAGGAAATTCATCCAGTTCCTATTATTTTTAACCAGTGCTTGCATAACATGGATGGGGAGAGGCGGTCCCATGCTGGGCTCTTGGGGGCTTTTCACTTCCATTCAATGAGATGCTTCACTAATGAATTTCTTGTATCATTTACACTCCTTAGATTTGTTTTATGGCTTTTTGGGGGGATGGTGGTGATTACAGACCTGTTGAAAAATCTTGTTACTGTTATCTGTGAAATTGAATGAAAAGAATGGATGCCAGGCCCTGGAGACTCAGTGGGCATGACATAGTGTCCTGCTCACTGGTAGTGTACCTGACAGTGAAGCTCGGTCTCTGAATTGCCACGTCTCAAAGCAACCTTGTGGCAGGTACACTTGGTATCACTTATTTTATAAAGGTGAAGAAACTGAGGTTGGAGGTTAAAGAAACAACCCTGGAATTAATAGAATGTGATGGAGTTTTGTCTCCTTCTCATCCTTCCTTTAAAATAAAATTAAGTATGACATATTTCCAACATACATCAAAAGAGAATATAGTAAGCCTTCCCCTTCCCCCTACTACCTATGTTTAAGAGTTGTTAATCTTTCCATATTTGCTTTATGTCCCCTCATAAAAATAAACTGCAACTGAAATATTTTATCCGTCCCTCCTCAGGTACCTATTGATGTGAAGTTCGTATGTAAAGTTTCCAAGCATGTTTTGGGACTTCTGGGTATTACCTATTCACAAACTGTCTGTGAGCTTGTGTGTTTCACATTTTACATACATGGCATACTTCTCTGCACGTACAACATGCAGTTTTTAATTTGTCACCATGTTTTTGAGGTACATACAGATCTCACTTTAGCTTCTACAGAGAATTCCATTGTATGAATAAGTTAGAGTATATTCATTCCCGCGCCAAGAGAAAATTAGAGTGTTTCCAGTTTTTCAGTTACACCTTTTCTGCAGGGGACAGTTGGTCTGTTTCCACGTTTTTACTGTAATAAAGAATGCTCCGATAAACATGAGACATATTTCCCTGGACACAAGTTTCTCTGTTACCCACACAATTAGTAGCTGGGTAGTGGGGTCTAGGTAACGCTACATTTATTATTTCATTTCTCGACAAATATTTGGGGTGTATGTAGGGCACGCTTGGTTATTTGTTGAATGAAAAAGAAAATTCAACAATTTTTAGCTTTAAGAAGATTATGTTAGCTGACTGGATTCTTTTGTTGTTTTGTTTAAAAAAAATTTTTTTTAAATGAGAAAAGTACCTCCATTATGAGCAGGAGACAGAAAACAGCGGGCTGACTCCGCGGTTCTTGCGTGGAGGCCTTTCTCAGCCAGTGGTCTCTGCCTTGGATGACTCGCCGAGCCCTCCGCTCATCTCTTCCTTGGTGAGACAAGGGGTTTGAATATGCATTTGCAGAGGCACATTCCTGCGCCAGGAATTTAGGAAAATGTGGCCATGTTCATGACATTTTGCCCTGAATTGCAATCCCTGAATCTGGGATTTGGCTTCTTCTGGGCACGAGCCTCAGAGCCCCTGCCTTTGCTCCTCCCACTGTCGGGACGCTCCTCCCACTGTCGGGACCGCGCCTTCCCTGGAGGTCTAGTCTGTGCCCCGGGACCCCTCAGGTCTTCTCTCAGACGTCACCTTCTCAGCGGACCTTCCCTGGCTACCCTCTTCCAGCGCACCTTGTCCTCCTTTCTGCTTTGTTTTCATCCGTGGTACTGGTGACTTTCCAATGTGCCATATACAGGGTCTGGCACCAAACACCCCTTTTTTATTATAAAATCAGGAGTGTGTAATTCTGTAACATAGCAATGTCACACTCAAGCACACCATATGACATTTTAGGTGAAATGTTCACATTAAAACTATAAATTATTACACCCATATTATTGCCCTACCGACCACACTCAAGCAGGCATTAGTTCTGCCAGACCCTGTATTCTAGTTTATAGTAGTAGGCTGTCTTTTCATACTAGATTAGAAACTCCTTGAAAACAGGGGTTTTGTCTCTTGGTCACTGACATATCCTTAGTGTCTAGAACAATGTGGACATACAGTGGATACTCGCATGTTTGTTGAATGAATATAATGCTTTTGTTGTGGTTTTCTACTTAGAATTTCTCTTTTGGATATCCTAAATGGCTGTCATTGAGTACCCCAAGAGTCATATTTACAGGTTCCATGTGGATAAAAATTATAGCATCTAATAAAGCACTCTACTTAAATTTATGTGACTTGTCCTTTGAAACACTTGTCTTTGGATTTTTTTCTGCCACCATTTGCCTAAACCCTAATTCGGACAAAGACATAAGTAACACGATGCTCGGAAGTGCACCCATCTTTCCTTTCTCAATAACTTAGCTTTCCAACACTTTAACTGTGCAAGGTACAGGAAGGGATCCTGATTCTCCTGTCCACGCAGCACCGGTGCAGACGGGCCAGCAGCAGTCTGAGGCAGTGCCCACCTCACGGAGTTTCTAGGGCTAGAGGTGTGTTTCTCTGAATTGCTGCAGAGGGAATACTCATCTTTGCCCTGACTTTGTGCATTCTTCCGTGGGGGTATTTTTACAGGTGGGGTGGAAATGATGAGCTTGTTCTAAAGATCCGGGAGCAACCAACATGTGGTGGGATACCTAGAAATACTCTAAGAACGGTCCTTAACTCACGATATTGAAAGCATTCACTGTTATAGTGCGGTTTTTTATTTCCCTAGAAGCCAACTGAATTGTCTCTATCTTGCATGATGAATATAGGAATTGACAAGTAAAGCTGTATATATCAGTGCCCTCTTGGGTGTATTTTAAATGGGTCATAGGGGGAAGGAGTCTAGTGGGGAGTCCCAATTGAGGCAGATGGCATTGAGCAGCTATGTGAAAGTCAGAAAAATCTGGAACCCAGGCCTTTGGCATCTGCTGAGTGAGAACCACATAAACAAATCTGTCAAGCTTTGTCAGTGAGTGAACAAATTCTGGGCCAGGACTCTTAGTTTGACAGGAAGGCTTATGTAATTGGAACATGTCCTGTGAAAGTTGACATACTAGTGATTGATCATTTTTCAAAGATGAAAGGGAGCCCCTAACTTGAGGTGGACAGTTATGACCCCGTCAAACTGCAGTCAGGAGCAGCTGTCCACGCCCAGAAGATGTGGGGACTTGTGGGTCAGTGGGCTCATGGACCGCGGTTGCTTTTTCTTCCTGCCTTTGAGAAAGGCAGAGGGAGGTATGGGCAGGGCCCAGCCACAGCCTGTGCTGGTGCCCGAGGCCCTGCCCCGAGCCTCGGCAGGAGGTCCTCGAGCAGGGCTGGGTGGGCGGAGGAGCCTGCCGTTCTCTCTCTGAGCGGATCTGATGTTAGGCCCATTCCACATGCTTCACATGTAGAAGTTGATTCGGATGCTCAGAATCTTCTTGGATCTTTGTGTTTCTGTGTTTTTTTTTTTTTTTAATTCTTAGATTTTTGATTTTGGGGGGGGCACTAAATTATTGTTCTATTTCGAGAACAAAAGTTTCATATTTCTTTTCTATGAGTTTTTTTTAAATTGGAAAACTGTTCAACATGTAGGCATAGAAACTATAACCCAGTATCTGTACGTCATCCAGAGTTTCCTAGGAGTTTTTTTTTTTTTTTTTAAGGAAAAAAATCATTTCTGTTGCCGACAGTGTGTATATGCCCTATCAGCAATCTTAATCAGCTATTCCGTTTTACACCATGTTGGGTGTGCTCTTTGTTTACTTTTTCATTGCTTTTCTTCTCGAGTCTCTAAAAGCCAGACAGATTTCCTCAAAATGACTCCATCGCAGCCTGTCTCTCGGCCAATCTGTCCACGGCTGTGTCACTGCTGGTGCCTTGTTTGACAACAAGCGGGCTTTCTTCCTCCCCTTTGAAACCACCCCAGATTATGTGAAGTGCATACCCCTTGGAACAAAGCGCATTTGATTCTCATTACATTGCAAGTGGGTGTTTATATCCACGGTGGCAAAAGAAACACAGAGCGCTGCACACCCTATCCCGGTGATATCTGCTGCGGGCGTGGGTGGCCGCCTCCCCGGCCAGAGCTGCTTCTGTGTGTGGCGTCCAGAACGGAATCGCCTGCTCTCCCTGCCGCATTCTGGCCTCGCTGGGGCACATGTCTTAGGATTTCACTTTTATTATATTATCAGTGCTTCTCATTGTCCTGAAGAATTGTAGTGCTTCATTTTTTATAGCTCAGAGAGAGTTGTGATACAGGGTAGTAGAATCATTTAGAGGTATCCTCGTGAGAGGGAAGCATCTGAGTGTCTAGAAGTTCTGCTTTTCCAAATCCTTGCTCAAAACACGGAAACCTCCACATCTATCTGTAGTTCATCTGCTCAGCTGAGTATAAAAATAGCGTTTATCAGATAATTACTTGTCTGCAATTATCTTTACGTTCTCTGTTACAACTTGCTATCTTTAGTAAAGTTCTACAGAAAAGGTTTTTTTTGACTTACAAGTTTAATAACTTTATTCATTATGTATATGCTGCACATGTGAAAAGGATAAGGAAATAAAAACATGGCCGTGCCTGGGATGAGGCAGGGGTGTGTGAGTGAGGGCGCCCGGCTGGAAGGGATGCCTTTTTCAGATCTCTCCATTCAGACTTCCTAGAGGGAGCTCTGGAGGTGCCAGCCGCAGATGGAGTGCTGTTCTGTCGTTAAAGGCAATGTAACTTATTTTTAGAGAGAAGGAAAGGAGAGAGAGGGAGAGAAACATCCATGTGTGGTTGCCTCTCATGCGCCCCCTACTGGGCATCTGGCCCACAACCCAGGCATGTGCCCTGACTGGGAATCAAACCAGCGACCCTTTGAGTCTTAGGCAGGCAATCAAGCACTGAGCCACACCAGCCAGGGTGGCAACTTAACTTTTTTAAGTAGTAAAAATGTTGGTCTGTTGGCCAGACTTTTAAAGATGGTTAGAGTTGTCTAATGCACAGCCCATAGTTGTGTTTGGGCTCAGGAGCTGAGCCTGAGCTTAAACCCAGCCTCCCCCATTTATAAACTGTGCCCTCTCTAGGCCGCCATGTTCCCACCTGGACGCTGGGAATCATAACAACAACATCTAATTCTAAAGTGGTGTGAGTGTGAAACGGTGCAATACTCATTTGTCATAAAATAGGAAAAAAACTAAAATTTTGCAGTATAAGATAAAATTTCGGTAAATGACAGCTATGGTCACTGTCGTTAAATTGCCAGTGTCACCGTGTTATCAACCTGCCGTGAAGGAACTGCTGGTATATTGGCCAGCCTGATCACACCTGCCATTATAACCTGTGGCAATAAAGAGGGGTCGCCCCATGCGTCATTGCCACACATCGGTGTCGTTCGCAGCTCTTTTCCCTGTATTGCCATTCCTCCATTTAGTCCTTCTTTGTCATCCCATTAGTAATATGGACAATGGAAAGACATGTTTCCTTTAGTATGTCTTTACGTTGCAGGTAGTGCAGTTTCGCATGAGTGACCGATCTCATTCGAAACTGCATTAACAAGTTGCTCAGTTTCCCGGACAACTTGGTTCCATCACAGTCTCGGCACAGAGCAGAAAAGTCACGGTTACAGTGAAGGTGGCAGCCGGTACAGCGAGTGAGGGGGATGCGGGATTCCCTGCTGAACGCTTTGGGAGAGCATCCATTTGTTGGTAGACAAAGATATGCACACGTTTCTGAACTGGCCGTGACAGGGTAGTGCCTGAGTGTGCCTAGAAGTTCATCAGTCCGGAGTGAAATTACACCGCCGGTTAATCATTCTCTCTTCTGCATGTGGCAGAGTAAATCTTTTAAACCACAACTTTCATGATCATTAACTTGCAGTTAACTCAGATCTTAAGCTAGACCTGAGTTTTATGGTAGTAAGTGAACGTTAAACATGGTAAAATACACTGTGTGCTTAATTTGGTGCCTGCCTTGTTAGTAATAATGATAAGAGGCTGTTATTGACAAAGGGATCCTGTCATCACGGGCTGGGAAGAAAATAATCTAAGCGGTCACTGTCTCGTAGAACTCTCAGCAAGCTAGAAATAGAAGACAGCGGTCATTTTGAATTTTCTAGTAACCACACTCAGAAAGAAAGAAACAAATGAAATTAATTACAGTGATATATTTTATTTTACCGAGTAGTTTACCCAAAGTGTTAATCAACATGTACTCAATGTAACACTTATTAGTGGTAGAGTTGACATTCTTTTTTCCGAGTGAGACTTTGAAATCACTGTGTATTTTCTACTTACAGTACTCGTCAGTTTGCATCAGTCACAGTTCACATGCGGCTACTGGTCGGCGTCAGTTTAAGTAATGTGTCATCCTGTCGGTCTTGGCACCCCAGTCATCTGGAACCTAGAATATCCTCGTTAGATGCATATTGGATTGTTTCCCTGTGTCTTTAGCCAGTTTTCAGGGATTTGGCTCAGAGCTTTAAGCGTTTCTTTAGGGAAATGTAGCTTCATCACAAAGTGATTCCATGGTATAATAGGCATTTGTGTTTTTGGATTACGAATCTGAATCTCTGTTTTTGTGCAGGTCATCTACATAGAATGTTTATATGTTATAAATAAAACATATATATGTGTGTATCAGTACTGAGATCGAGTGTTGTAGGCAGGGGTTGTGTATGGTCCACATTTCTGCATGGCCTGTAGTTGGTATTCAGATCACACGAGTAATTAAAACAGTATAGTTTTCTTATGTTTCCTCTTAAACTGCAAGTTCATGTGTAGCCACGCTGTTTTCACTCTGTAAACCCTCCTAGTGTCAGGCGCCACGGAGGTGTGGATGTGGGTGGGGAATGAGGGGAACATGTTAAATGCTTATTACTGTTAATGAAACATCCTCCATCCCTCATGTTAACGCTGTCTGCTTCTGACCCCTAAACAGAGAGCGGTCCAGGGCATCCAGTGCCGTTAAAGGGGCTGTCTTCACTGGGCAGGAGCCTCCAACTGCCCCTGCCTCCCCCCACACCCCCACATAGTGCACAGGCATGGAGCAGCCTGGGACTCCTAATGGAAACGATCTGAAAGGCTTTTCCACTTGCTCTGCCAAGGCGACAGTGTGACAAATTCTGGCTGGCATAGCCCCTGGGGAGCGTTGCCTTGCTGTGTGAGCCACTGGGTTAGGCCTCTCTTCCAGGGGTCTTATTTAGAATAAATTAGAGTGAGTGACAGTGTGTTTGCATATCATCTTTTCAGGGCCATTCAAGGATTAACTGTCCGGGGGATTATCCTTGGGCCTTGAAGCCTCCTGGTGCAGCTGAGCCCCAGCCCTCCACCCCTCCCCATTCTCTTTGTTCCCTTCTCTCCTGAGGGTCTGCCCTGTTCATCCTCAGCTCCTCCAGCAACTTCCTTGTTGCCTCAGCTCTGGGGAACAGAGAAGGGAGGGTCCTCCCTGAGTCCCTCCTGGACCCAGCTGTCGCTGTCGCTACTTACTTTGGGAGAGTTTCACAGTGGTCACACGCTCTTCATGTCCAGAACTGCAGTTGTTTTCATTGGCTGGTTCCTGTAGGAGAGGCAGAGAGCAGCACGTACTTTCTGGATGGAAATCGCCCAGAAGACCCCTATAGGTGGGCTGGCCAGGTCCTCTGTAGGGACAGAAGGATGGAGGGGAATAATGAGTGGAGTGCTTTGGAGGTGGTGCTGATGGTGGGGGGCCAAGGGCATGAGGCCTGGGGCAGAATAGATCAAGAAACCGCTAACAGTCCAACAGAAGAGTGGTAAATATGCTCTCCCTGACCTGCAGGCTCAGAGCGGGCACTGTGGGTCTGTTCCTGGCAGTTAGACTCTGGAGAGTGTATATTTTGCCTTCATAGGTTGCAAAGTGGATGCCCTTGCTGACCTGAGATGCGCAGAGCGGACTCGGCACTGTGCTGTTGAGTTCTAGGCTCCTATCCTTCTGTGGTAGCTGGCTGATCACAGCCTGAGCAAGTCTGAGTAGGTGAGAAGGTTCCGAAGGACTTGTCAGGACTCTTAGGTTGCAAGTGACAAAAACCAGGCTAGAAGGGGTGTGCCTTGGTTTATGTGACCCCAAATCCTGTGCTAAAAGGCAGTGACTCTAGCAGAGCCTGGGATCCCTGAAGTCAGGGGCCTCCCTGGTTCCCCATCTCAAACCAGCTGCCTGCACAGGGTGGGGGCAGCTGCCAGGCCTACAGTTCCCAGCTTCTCCACCACAGAGGAAGGTCTTTCCTTCCCCTGCCCCCTTTCCCAGCTCCCTTCTGCTCCTCTCTACCCCATTCCATTCCCCTCTCCTCTCCCTTCCTTTTCTTCCCTCCCCACCCCCACCCTCTCCCCTCCCCCTGCCCTCTCCCAACTCCAAAAATCCCTGGGAGAGTCTCTGAATAGCCTTGCTGAGGACACCTGCCCATCAGTCAGGGAATAGTGACGGTCAGAATATGACCTGGGAGAAGGGGGTTGGGGAGGACAATTTTCTAAAAGCGGGGAAGTGCAGTTATCGGAAGCAGGCACGAGGATCAAACCGAACCGCATAGGTCTAGCACAGCACAGCGTACAGGGGAAGAGCGCCAGGAGGCCTGCCTGCCTCTGGGGAGCCAGCATGCCCTCTCTCGGCCTGGAGGTGAGACACAGGCTTTTCTGAGTACAAAGTGTTCGAGAGACATCTAAACACGGTAGGTAGTTGGGGCAGCAGAAAGAGTTTGCGTCTGCTGTCCACTCGTCCACTCCCTTCTTTTCCTAGGGCGTCAGAGTTCACAGAATCTGTTGTTGAGGCTCGTTTATCCCATATTCTGACAAGTATTTGGCACTGGACGGCGGGGTAGAGAGATCCAGCAGGCCAGACAGACCCGTTGTGATCGTTGCAAATGACATTTCCAGCGTCCCAGAATGTGGAGGGTCCAGGCAGTCCCCATTTGAAACCGAGTCGGAGAGCTGATGAAATACGCAGTAAGCAAATGTTTGACAAGTCCGTCTTTCTCGAGTGAAAGCAACAGTTAAATATGATCCCAAATGGAGCCTACCCGCTCACTCTAAAGATACTTCCCGCGGCCTAGCAACTTTGCATGTGACCTCTTTTTCTCTGCTTGTATTTGGTCCTTTAAAGAACAGCTTCCTTGAGGTAGGAGTTTCATTCCATGCAGTTCAGCCATTTTAGTATACAGTTTATTTATTTATTTTTAGAGAGGGGAAGGGAGAGAGAAGGAGCGGGAAACATCAATGTGTGGTTGCCTCTCGCGCCCCCTACTGGGGACCTGGCCTGCAACCCAGGCAGGTGCCCTGACTGGGAATTGAACCAGCGACCCTTTGGTTCTCAAGCCGGCACTCAGTCCACTGAGCCACACCAGCCAGGGCCCATTTTGAGATACAGTTTAGTGATATTTAGAAACTCTATGGAGTTGTGTAATTATCATCACAATCTAGTTTTAAACACTTCCCTCACCCCCAGAAGATCCTTCATGCCCATTTAAGTCACTGACCATTCCCAGCCCTAGACAACCACTCACCTACTTCCTGTCTCTGTAGAGCTGCCTGCCCTAGATGTGTCATACAAATGGAATCTTATGATCTCTGCTCTTTTGTGTCTGACCTTCACTTTGTACAGTGGTTTTGAGCTTCATGCATGTTGTGCTTTGTATTGGCATTTCCTTCCTTTAAGTGCTGGATCGCATCCGCTGTATGGAAATGCCACGTTTTGTTTACCTAGTTCCTGGGTATTTCTGTAGTTGTCACTTTTTTTTTTTCAGTTAGAAACACTGGTGCTATAAACATTCATGTATACATTTTTGTATGGACATGTTTCATTTCTCTTAGCACGATAACAGGTGTGGAATTGCTGGGTTATGTGGTAAATTTATATTTAACTTCATAGGAAGCTGCTAATACACTTCCCATAGTGACTTTTTGCTTTCTACATTTTCCATTTCCACCAGTAATGTTTCAAGAGTGGACCTTTATTTTTAAAATTGATTGATTCTCTCGGGTTTCAAGAGAGGTAACACCCAAGAAGGAATGGCCTTGGGAGGAAGAAGCCGAGGCATGCAGCCCATACACCTTGCTGTTTGCGGCTGATCCGTGGGTGTCTGTCTGCAGGGCAGCTTTCGTGCCTGCCGGGGTGGACTTGGTGATTGGACGGCGCTGTTGACAGAACATCAAATGACGTGGACACAGGAAGAACCTTTTAGAGATCCTCTTTAGGATAACCTCACAATGAAGGACAGTCACAGGGCATTCCTTGGTCCTAGAGTGATTTTTATGTTCCAGAGGTAGCTTGTTTGACAGAGCCCGTGCTTCCTCAGGTTGGGTGGGTTTGGGGTGGGAGGTGACCTCGGGGCTCTGCTCTGGTGGCCTGTCGGAGCGTGCAAGTAGCACACTGGGCGGATCCGGTGGAAATGTGGCCAGGGCCTGGGCTGATTTTAAATAGTGCTGCTTCATGGACCAAGGTCAGTCCTAGTTGATGGCAGGTCTTATTTTTTAAAGAAGAATGATGTCTTTGTCTCTCAAGAGACATGCCATCTCCTGGATAAAGGCAAGTTGTAACTATAGGGAGGAAGACTGATGTTCTCAGGAGAGTTTTACTACGTGATCAGTATGATGCAAACACCTGAAAGACAGTCACAGCTTAAAAAGAATGTGGTCATTTCATTGCCAAAGAAAAACTATGAGAGTGTTTTAGAAACGATTCGCTGCCAAAATGCAGCTACTGCTTATATCTTTTTTAATTTTTCTTAACTTTTCCCTTCTTTATCATCTGGGCAATCTTCAGCACACCTACTCCTTCATTAATTCATACAAAAGATGACCTAGAGGAAAGCACCCAGCCCTTAATGAATGCTCAGCAGAGTTTGCTTGTTTGCTTATTCCTTTGTTCGCATGTGTCTGATTTGCTGAGTAAACAAGTCTCCTACGATGCAGTCATAAAGCGGCTCCGTTTTGTGGCACACGGGCTCTTTAAAGTGTATTGACTGAATCCTTTGCCTCTGGATAAACTCTGACTTTTTTTATTAGTCTTTAGTATAAAAAATGTCTACACTCAATTTCAATTGCTAAATACTTTTTAAACATTGAGGTATAATTGATACATAACATTACAGTAGTTTCAGGTGTACAGCATAATGATTCAATATTTGTATATATTGCAGAGTGATCACCACCAGCCTAGAGAACATCCCTCACCTGACATAGCTATAGAATTTTTTTCTTGTGACAAGAACTTTTAAGAGCTACCCTCTTAGCAACTTCCAAATAGGCAGTACAGTGTAACTAACTATCATTAACCACGGTCTCCGCACTGTGCCTGACCTCCCGGGACGGACTTGTTTGGTAACTGGAGGTTGGTGCCCTGTGACTCCCAGGGTGTCCGTCTGATGGTCCTTGCTCTCTGTTGACCCTCACATTCCATCATTCAGAGTGGTCAGCTCCCTGGGCTCCGCTCAGCGTGTGGATGATGAGTGAGGAGTGTAGCTGTGGGAGACGGGGCAGAGGGCAGGCAGGAGGGGAGAGTGTGGGCCAACTGGTAAGGCTTGGTAGGCCAAATGAGTTGGGCTTTTATTTACTTATTTTTAGCTCGTTTCAGAGCTTTCAGATGTATGCGGAAACTCTAATCATTCTGCTGCATTTAGTCAGATCCCCATGGAGCTAACCCAGTGTGCTTGGGACCAAAGAGAGCCTTGCCGAAGTCACAGGCTCTCGAGGGTCCTGACGCAATCTTTGTCTTACACACTCAGGCACAAAACATTTATTGATTGTATGCCAGGGGCCAGTGCCGTAGTCCAGGCACCATGAAAATCTTACCCTGAAAATCCGCCATTCCGCAGTACGCAGGCAGCGGGAGATGCACGTTTCCGAATCTGCTGGAAACTGGCAGCAGGACTCCTGAACCCCTCACTGCCATGCAGGGTCTGAAAGGGCCAGAGTGCGGGCTGGTCGCGGGAGGGCCGTTCTTCCGCGAGAACTGTGCAGCGACTCCCGCCACCTCTGCTCAACCTCATGTGAGAAGCCTGCAGGACCAACCCTTACAGATACTGGAAGGCAGTCTGACCCTTCCCTGGAAAGCTCGAGACGGGCGTGCCCCCGCTGTGGGAGTGGGCCGGCCCCTCAGTTTGTCCTGCGTTTCCTTGCAGGCTAGTTAGGCCCCTACCTCTACTGTGAAGGCTTTTCTGATGTTTCCCAGCGCCCAAAGCTTTCTCCTCCTAGAATTTCTGCCCTCGTGGACAGCTCATTACTAGATACTTTTGTATCATTTTCTCCGCATACCCTTGGTCTCTACTCACATCCTCCATAGTGCTTGCCCAGTTCCCGTAACCTAAACGTCTGTCTGGGTTTAAAATTTTTTCCCCTACCATCACAGGGACAGTTCTGCTGTGGATAAAGTAAACCGGGGGCGGGAACAGCCACTCTTCCCATTTTATGTCCTTCGTCCCAGAAGCTGGATGTAGTCAGAGGCACAGCCCTGTCCTGGGGGCAGAGGCTGGACACATATCTGCCCTAGGTGGCTTCTGCATGGCCTTAGGTGCTGTGCTCTGAGGGCCATCTTGGCTGGGAAGGCTGGTCTGGAGAGACCTTTTACAGGCCCTATTTGCTTTTCCAGGTTTGAGAGAATTGAGTGTTTGTGCAGCTTTGGTTGACGTTCCATCTCTGTTGCAGAGTGGTTATTACCTGGGGAAACGATCGGGTACTTAAGGGAGAAGAGGTAGGTGCTGGCAAGGGGAAAGTGCCTTAATTTTAGTTCTTTATGTCTGTTCGGTGCCTTCCTCAGTGCTTTGGCTTTTAAGTCTGATGTTCTTTTTACCCTGGAAGAAAAAATCCTGAAGCCTGTCTGGGGTGCACGTTAGCACCCTGGTGGTGCTGAGGGTTCTGGAGGAGTGGTCCCCCGTTCCGGGATGGAGGGGTGAGTTAGCGAGAAGACAGCGTTACTCCCTCTACTCGTCCAGTGCTGTGTGATTCACAGGGAATCCACTGCCTTGAATCCTGTGATGCGTTGTCTTAGATGCTAAGGGATTCTTATGATCCAGAAACTGCATAGCTACCATTTGCCTTTGCCAGTTAATACTGGTCCCTAGTGGTCATGGGTAACCACCTAGTTGCTCTCCTAGAATTTAGAGTGTGGAGGGCTCCCCGACATCCTCTCAACTCCCAGCCCCCCAGTATTGTGAAAGAGTCAAGCATAGCCAGTGCTTGAAGATGCTGATCTAGGGTATCTACTTGTACAAGGTCTCTAGGTTATTTTTTAATGAAAGTGTCAATTACAGGTATGTATCATTGTGTCTGGAACAGCGGTTCCCCTAGTCTAGCTGAGCATCCAAACTACGCAAGAAGTTAAAACAAAAATTACAGAATTCAGAGCCTCACCTCTTGATTACAGAATCGGACTACCTGGCTGGGGCTCCCAGAGGACCCTCCTTGAGGACATAATTGGCAGCCTTGCCTTACGAAATAGTCCTTGGGCCCTCTGTGGGGGTGGGGGTGGGTGGGTGAGTAGTCTGAAGATACCAGAGAGGACCTTTTTCCCCAACCACTTCAATCAGGGGCAGGGTGTGGTGTAGAAATAGGTAAATAAAGAAACACCAGAAGCAACCACATTTTAGTGTGAAGGACATTCCTTTTTCATCTTTGTCCCACTGAAGTTTTTTTTTAATCAGTCCAGAGATTTGTAACCTGGAATTTTTCTAACTGTAAGGATTGGAGAAGGTAATGGAGATTATTAAACTATTTAAAAAAAAAAAAAAAACAGCTTGGTTGAGATGCAGCACACGTCCTAGTCAGTTCACCTACTAGGCGTGTAGCACTGAATGGTTTTGGTGTGGTCACAGGTTGCCCGGCCACCGTGACAATACATTTAGGACATTTTTATCCCCCTGAAAGGAAACCCTATATCCATTATAAGTTATTTTTAATACTCAAAGGAGTGTAACTTACTAGTTCATGATAAAGCTCTATAGGCTAATGTCAGGGTTTTTGATGCAGACTAGAATTATATCAGGTAAGGATAGCGCATGTTAAGCTTTGATTGAGCTTCGTTATTTGTAAAGGGAAGGTGGATTAATCAATAAACCCTGTTGGACCCCGGCTCTCCAATGGGAAGGTACCAAGGCTGCATGGTTACATCCTCCCTGACTGACCCCGAGCCCCGGGGACTGGTGACCAGGGATGGGAGCCGCGTTTCACTGACTTACTGTGGCCTGAGAGGGAGGTAAACTGTCTAATATTCCTGCTCAGTGGGTAGACGGGCTTTATTCTGCTGGAAATGAAAGAACTTAGTTCAGACGACTTTTCCCGCATACACGTAACATTTTGTCGCCTTTCTGTACTGTCCAAATTAGGCTGCTGTGCAGTTAATTTGGCTTCACTGCAGCCCTTGGGAATGAAGCATCGTGATTAAGTGACACTTCCAAGGACCGCTGTTAGTGTAGTCTTGCTCAGTTAATGGCTGTCACTATGTTCAAGATAGCCCGCGACCCAGTTTGGGCTGTGGGAGTTTGTATTTGGGCATTGGAGCTGCGAGAGCCCAGCTGCCCCCGGAAGGCGAGCCAGTCCCCGGTTTACTTGTGGGTCCTCTTGGGCAGGCGGAGGTGCTGAGGCAGAAGGAGCCCAGTGTCATTTCAGGGCAGGTTACTTTCCACCAGCCACGGCTTCCGTGTGTCGGATTCATTTACAAATACCAGGAAGGCAGTGACCTATTACTAACTTTCATGACCCCCCCAGCCACCCTTCTTGATTTTGAAGTTACTCTTCTGCAGGTTTCCAGAACTTCTTTACCCTTGACTCCCATCTCTCTCATCCTGGAGTTCTACCTGTAGCCCACCCGGCTGCCACACACACCCAGAGCCTCGATTCCTGGAAGCTGATTCCTTTCATAGCTCATCCCTTCCCCTGGGAAATTTTGGAGTTAGTTGGTTTATTTGTTTAATCTTCTTCAAGTTAGAGTTTGCATACTTCTTCCTGGCATGCTTTAAAAAAATGCCAAAGATAAACACACACAAAACTAGTACAACACCTATGAAAACCTGCCATGACCTCAAACAGAAGTCTTCCCCACTGTAACTGAAGGAATGCTTTGGGTGGATTCTGCCTTGGTGGGCCAACCTTTCTGGCACCAGGGGCAGGAGATGGCTCTCAGGCCGGAGGAGGGGAGGAGAGAGGAGGCAGAGCTCAGGCAGTGATTAATGAAAGGGTGTCCACAGATGGAGTGGAGGGAGGTCGGGGACCCCCAGGCTGCACGGTTTGTGGCTTCTCATCTCTCCCTTTCCTGGTGTGTGGATTTGGCCTATTTCCTTGGTTATTAACACTTCTCCCAGAGAGGCGATTTCCGTTTTCTAGCTACAGTTGGTAGAGGACCGTGAGGCAGTGGCCGCTCGGGAACATCTGATTGTCATTACTGCCCCTTGGATTCATCAGAAGAGGCTTCATTTGGTAATGAAAAAAGGCTGTTTATAAGTCAGTGAAGCTCGGGCAAGTGTGTTCGCTGTTTTCCTACCTCAGTTAGAGGTTCTCAAACATCCGTGTGCAAAAGATCAAACCAGATAGATTCCCGGGCCCTGCTCCCTGAGATTCCATTTCAGTGGGATGTGGACTAGGGTTTTGCATCCAGCAAATTGTCCCCAGATCCTTCTGATTCCAATGAACCAGGGGCCGACTTCGAGAAACACTGTTCTTGAACTTTCACTTTGCTGTTCAGGTACTGGCCCAACCTTCTCTGAGGTTAAATAGTTGGCATTTCCCGGGCTATAATTACGGTATGTACAGTTTCCAAAGCAACATGCATTTTGTCATTTCTACCTACTGAGCTGGGTAAATCAAAGGGGGGGACCATAGGGGGGCTGAAGTAGCAGTGTGACCTCCGGATTAATGTCATTAACGTGCTTTATGATGACTGGACTTTCGTACCATTCGCGAAGGACCTTGCTTAATGGCAGCAGCAGTCATGAAAGTAAACACGCGAGAAGCCAGCGAGTTGCTGGACTTCTGGAGACAGTGAGGCGGACACGAGGACAGATGGGTACAGCCATGTAGGTGCTTGCATTCACCGCTGTCTTCTCAGCTCAGCTCAGTAAGATGGCGGAGGAACAGGGACGGCCTTGAATGGCTTTAGGAAAAGAACGGTCTGCTGTGGTGAACATTTGACCACTATTTCTCGGGTCTCCGGTGGCTAGTCCTGTTCTCACTTTCTGGCACTTGAGGCTCACAGGTACCTGCACAGGGCACTTGTGGTCACCAGTGGGAACTTGCACGTAGGATTCCTCACCTTCTGTGACCTAAATGCAAAGGTCTGCGCTTGGTGTGTTTTCCCTGTTTAAGGATGAAGAAGATAAAGTCTGTACCATATTTTAGCCTAGGATGCTGCTTTTCGGTTTCAGTTTTAGGATGGAGGGCAACAGGAAAAGCACTCAGTGATCAGACGTGGGGGTCTGGGGCTGAATTCCAGCACACGCAGGCTTTGTGGCCACAGACAAGTTCCCTGGCTTCTCTGAGGCTCTCCTTCTGGAAAACAAGGGTCTTCGACTCCACTAATTGTGTGAACTTTGGAAGGGTGGCAGCCCCTTTGCAGAGTCAGATGAAAACTAGGAACCTCCTTCCCTGAAAAAAGTATGTATGTATATATTAAGAAAATGCCATTCAGCCCGGCTGGTGTGGCTCAGTGGATTGAGCGCGGGCTGGGAACCAGGCGGTCCC